>JARJCN010000067.1:0-276342 GCA_029282135.1 Mycena belliarum
CGTCTTCTTCGTCAAAAGAAGGACGGAGGCCTCCGGTTCGTCCAGGACTATCGCGCGCTCAATGCGATGACCGTGAAAAACCGGTACCCGCTCCCTTTGATCAACGATCTTATTAATCGATTGAAAGGAGCTCGGTACTTCACGAAGCTGGACGTCCGGTGGGGTTTCAACAACGTCCGGATCCGCGAAGGCGACGAGTGGAAGGCCGCGTTCCGGACTAACCGGGGACTCTTCGAGCCCTTGGTGATGTACTTCGGCCTGACCAACTCCCCCGCGACCTTCAAGACAATGATGAACGACATCTTCCAGGATCTCATCTTGTCTGGAGACGTCATGATATACCTCGACGACATCCTCATCGCCCATTCCGACCTCACGCGCCACCGGGAGATCGTCCGGGAGGTCCTCCGGCGGCTCCGGGAGCACAAACTCTATTTGCGCCCGGAGAAGTGTGAGTTCGAGAAGTCGTCGATCGAATATCTCGGGGTGATTGTCTCTCACGACCACGTGGAGATGGATCCGGTCAAGGTCGCCGGAGTCGCTGCTTGGCCGGTCCCGGAGAACAAGACGGACGTGCTCCAGTTCGTCGGGTTCACGAACTTCTACCGGAGGTTCATCCGGGACTTCTCCGACATCGCCCGGCCCCTATTCGACTTGTCGAAAAAGGGCACCGCGTGGCGTTGGAGCGAACCGGAGGCCACCGCTTTCCAGGCGCTGAAGGACGCGGTGACCACGGACCCCGTCCTGATCCTTCCGGATGAGGCCCGGCCGTACCGGCTCGAAGCGGACAGCTCCGACCGGGCTTCCGGTGCGGTCCTCTCTCAGGAGGGTCCGGACGGGAAGTGGCATCCGGTGGCGTTCTACTCCAAGAGCTTGAGCCCGGTCCAGCGCAACTACGAGATCCACGACAAGGAGATGCTCGCAATCGTCCGCGCGCTCGAGGAGTGGCGACACTTCCTCGAGGGCTCGCAGCATCCGGTGGAGATCTGGACCGATCACAAGAACCTGGAGTACTTCCGGAAGTCGCAGAACCTCAACCGGAGGCAGGCACGGTGGTCGCTGTACCTGTCCCGGTTCGACTTCACGCTGCACCACAAGCCCGGGCGCCTGATGGGGCGACCGGACGCGCTGTCGCGTCGCCCGGACCACGGAGCGGCTCCGGACAACCAGGACGTCACCCTCCTGTCTCCGGAGCTCTTCCATGTCCGCGCGATCGAAGGTGTAGTGGTGACCGGACCGGAACGCCCGGTGCTCCGGGACATCCGGGACGCGCTCGCGCGTGGTCCGGACCTCGAGGACCCTCTCGCTATCGCTGCGCGAGAAGCCCTCAACGTCCGGGGCTCCCGGTCGCTCCGGTTCGCGGAGTGGCGTGTGGACGACGGGCTGCTCTACTTCCGCGGCAAGATCGTGGTCCCCCGGGATCACGACCTCCGACGCCGGATCTTGGAGCAGCACCACGATACCCGTGTGGCGGGGCATGCCGGCCGCTTCAAGACGTTGGAGCTCGTCTCCCGGAACTACTGGTGGCCCCAGTTGTCCCGACACGTCGGCCGGTATGTCGCGACGTGCGACTTGTGTTGTCGCACGAAGGCGCTCCGGAAGCTTCCGGTCGGTGAGTTGCACCCGACGGAGGTTCCGGAAGAGCGCTGGAGCACGGTTTCGGTGGACTTCGTCGTCGAGCTTCCGGAAGCTCACGGGTACGACGCGGTGGATGGTCGTCGTCGACGCGCTCGGGAAGCGTGCGCACTTTAACGAGTGCCACACGACCCTGGACGCCGTCGGAGCTGCGCGGTTGTACTACCGGAACGTGTGGAAGCTCCACGGGACCCCGGAGAAGTACATCTCCGACCGGGGTCCGCAGTTCATCGCGGAGTTCACCCGGGAGCTGTGGCGCCTCATCGGAGTCGCTCCGGCGACCTCCACGTCGTACCACCCGCAGACCGACGGTCAGACCGAGCGCGTTAACCAGGAGATGGAGCAGTTCATCCGGCTTTTCACTAACTACAAGCAGGATGACTGGGACGAGCTCCTTCCGGCCGCCGAATTCGCCTACAACAACCACATCCACTCGTCGACGCAGCAGGTCCCGTTCATGACCGACACCGGACGGCTCCCCCGGATGGGGTTTGAGCCGAACGGGTTGCGCTCGAAGGTGGAAGCGGTTAACGAATTCCGTGACCGGATCGCCTCCGGAGTTTCCGAAGCCCGGGCGGCGCTCGTCAAGGCTAAGGAGGAGTACAAGCGGTACTACGATCGCCGGCGCACTCCGGCGCCGGAGATTAAGGTAGGCGACCGGGTCTGGCTGGACGCCTCCGACATCCAGACCACTCGCCCTTCCGCTAAGTTCGCGCACCGCCGCTTGGGGCCCTTCCGAGTGCTCCAGGTCATCGGGCGGGGCGCGTACAAGCTCGAACTCCCTCCCCGGCTCTCGCAGCTCCATCCGGTCTTTCCGGTCGTCAAGCTCGAACTGGCTCAGGACGACCCCTTCGAGGGTCGGACTGGCTACGACGAGCCTCCGCCGGTCCTCCGCGGTGCTCCGGACGCTCCGGATGCTCCGGGCGCCGCTCCGGACGCGCCACCCGAGTGGGAAGTCGAGGCGATCGTGGACGCGAAGTACCGGTGGGGCTCACTCTGGTATTTCGTGCAGTGGAAAGGTTATAATTCCTCTCATGATTCCTGGGTTAAACACTCCGACGTTTTTGCTCCGGAACTCGTCGCAGATTTCTACCGGAAGTACCCCGCCGCACCACGCGCCATCACGACCGCCACCTTCGACTCCCTCCCCTTCCGGAACCCCGACGTCCACGTCCGGACGATGCGTCGAGGCGCCGCATTCCAAGGGGGGATGGTGTCAGGGGAGCCCCCGCTCCGGCCCCCGTTCCGGTTCCGGTTCCGGTTCCGGTCTCCGCTCCGGCCCCCGATCCCGCCTCCGCTCCGACCTCAGTCCCCGCTCCGTCCCCCGCTTCCCCCTCCGCTCCTGCGCGCCCGCCCCTGCAACCCCGCCGGAGCTCCGGTTCCGGATACCACGTGGCCTGTGACCGCGCACGGGACCTATGCGCGTCACTCCGGTTGCTCCGATCACCTCGCGCACGTGCTACTAGTCAGTAGCTATTTTAGGCGGCACCGGGCGTGGGAATCCTCAGACGTTCTTCTCTTCGGATCCCCCACGCCAGGTGCGCTATACTTGTACTAGTAGCACGTCCTGTCAATTAACCTTCGGATCCCCCACGCCAGGACCCTTGACTTCTCGGGCCGCGTGGTTGCCCTTACACGCCGACAACTTCTTTGAAGCCCCGCTCCCGCTCTCCCCGCGCCTCCCGACGTCTCAACAGCCGCGCCCGCAGGACCTCCGTGGGTGCGTTCGCGCTCTCCCGCCACTCGCAAAGAAGATGACGCGGACTTGGAGAGGGCGGATGAGGAGGCAGACTTACAGATAGGGGACGACAACGAGGAGGAGCTCATGGACACCGAGAATCTGTTCCTCTACTACTCGTCTTCCCCGCATCCCATGGCCGACGTCCTCCCGTCATCGACTTACGCATCACCCAGCGCCATTGGCCGTTGTCGAGCCACCGACCACAGCCCGAGCCCGCCGGCCCCCCTCCCGTGGCTGCGATCTTCCCGTGCGCGTGGACGGAGTACCACCCCGCGTTCTCGGAACGCGGTGGCTGGGTCCGAGCATTCTGCTGCTTGCTCGGACGAGGAGCTTCTGAAGACCCCCCGGTTGCCACCCGCGAAGACCAAGAAGTCCTTGCCACCCTCGTCGCCTCCAATAGCCTCCAATTCCAGTGAAAGCGGGGACGATTACGAGCAGCAGCAGGACTTGCTGAATCGCCAAGGCTATAAGAGGCCGCGGGGTGTGGAAGATGACGACGAGGAAGAGTTTGAAGAACTCCTAAAGCAAGTGGAGGAGGAGGGGATAGGGGAGGAAGAGGCACCGTTGCAGAAGAAGCAAAAGGCAAAGAAAAAGGCCACGAGCAAGCCGAGGAAGAAAACGACGAAATCCTACGACGCAAATGAGGGGCAGGGCGACTCTGCCGCCGCCGCGCCACGCAAAGGCAGGAAGGGGAAGGGAAAGGGGAAGGGGAAGGGAAAGGGAAAGGGCAAGGAGAAGGCGCGGGTAGCGGACGTCGAGGCAGAGCAGGCCGGCAATGAGGACGATGGCAGCGAGTCCGAGGGCGGTGGGCATCAGGCGGGGCCCGTCCCCGACGACATCAAGGAGGAAGTCATCGCCGCCTACGACGCCTATCTCGAGAAGGTGGCGGAGCTTGCGGCCAAGTGCAATAAGTCCCCCCACACGCTGCACCAAGTCGTCGGGCACATTGTAAAGACGTGCAGGGGCTCGACTCCGTGGAACGTGTGGCAGAAATGGTACGCCACTACCAACGAGAAACCGCCCGAAAACACCTGTACGCCGTTTTCCTTCAGCTATTCTGATTAACGGCTGACAAATGCAAAATCCAGTGTCGACGAAGGACTTCACGAACGAGTCTCGCGCTGCTTTCAAAAAGGCCTGTGGGCTGCCCGATGAGCAGCTTCGTGACAAGGAGGCCGTCTATGCGAAGATTCCCTGGCTCCGGGAATGGAATGAGGAGCTGATGATGAAGGCAGTCACTCTGTGGCGCGAGAAGGGGGTCCTGAAACGGAAGATCAATAAAGCCTTGGAGCCGATCGTGAATACTGTAAGCCAGTGAACCCTCCTCGCTCTTGCCTCTGCTAACCCCCACCTGCAGATTCGTATAATCTATGAGACGTTGAGCGTATGGGGTTATGTAATCGACCCCCAGGGAGAGGCAAGCTACATGTTCGGAGCAACAGACGCTTTCGTGGACATGCGCAAGAATGAGCCGGCGAACATGGGCCAGGTAATCAAGGACTGCGAGCATATATTTGGGTATGTCACCGTCGACATATATCAAAGGACGCGACTGACAGTACGATAGGATGTATGAGATCAAGAAGCGCGGGGGGCCTGTGCTGGGCCCTTCTCTCAACTTATTACCGGCGGACTTTGAGCAGAAGATGGCGAGAAATTGAGGGACGCGGGCCGGCGTACGTTCTCCTCGCATCATGGCTGCGCAGACGAGTAAGTGGTGGATAATCGCGCCTCTACGTGGCTAAACATCCAAAAGGTGTGGCATGCGGGAAGGCGAGCAACGACATGATGAGGATGCAGTGGGGCCCAAAGTTCTTGGACCTCGCGTTCGAGCATCAATTCAAGATCGTCAATTATCCGCCAACCCTGGAGGATCTGCATCTAATGATAGGGGAAGCCTTCGACATGCGGAAGATCGGAACGGCGCAGTTCCAGGAGTTCCTACCCGCAATGGAGAAAGCGAATTGCCTCCAGACAACGAGGAAGAATGCGGACGACGACGATGTCGACGCCGACGACGCCATGGCGATCGTCTCATGGGACGACGGTCAGTATCCAGGTGGAATTGCATGTATCGTATTACTTTACTGACTATTGTACTTGACCAGATGACAAGGCACGGGCGCTCGAGGACCAACGCGACGTCGTGCTGATCGCCGCAGTCGACGGTCGCTCACTTCGATCTGTCAAGGACAGTGCAGCATATAGCAGCGCGCTGGTGAAGGAGCGGATGAAGACCAAGGCGAGCAGGAAGAAGTCGAAGGCGAAACGGCAACGCTCCTCCTCCCAATCCCGTTCCCGTTCCCGTTCCCGTTCCCGTCTTCGTTCCCATTCCCGTTCCTCCCTTCGCGGCGGCCCTTGCCCCTCCCCCGCTCCCTTTCACGCAGTCGGAACCTGCCACGCTCGCCTTCTCGCTCAAGGGAGGAAAAACGTTACTACGCGCCATACCCCGACTATGGGTCGTACCCACCGTACCCGCAATATTCAGAGCATCAGCGACGCTCGCCACCACCGCAAGCTGGCCCTTCACGGCATCATGACGAGTATTTGCCACCACCACCACGTTCCGTTGCGCCCCCACCTCCCCCCGCGGATTACGGACACTACCACGCGCCAGTGTATCCGCCTACCCACAGTCGGAATGACGCGTGGTCCTATGAGCGTCCGGTGGCCCCACTGCCTCGGCACCACGACGCTGCGCCACCAGCCCGGGGTCGTACGGCGCGACAAGAGTCTCGGCCACGTCCGGCATCTCCACCGGCCCGCGCCGAACTTGCGCGCCTTCCTCCCATACAAGAGGATGCTCCAAGACAAGAGGGACGGGGCACCGGCACCTCGCGTGGGACTACCAAAGCTCGCGGGACGTCTGCACGTCCACAGCACCGACGATCGCCGGAGCCGGAGGCTCGCGCGAGCGCGAGCGCGTCGCGGCACGAGACAGGCAGCGTCGACCGGCCAGCAAAGCGGCAGAGGACGGAGGGGAGGCCACTTGAATCTGGGGAGCTAAAACGGAAGCGTGAAGACGAATCTACGGCAACTCCTGACGAACCACATCGATTGATCAGCTGCCGCTTTAATTACCCCAACGCAAAAATCTGGTCTGCCACGTCGTTCAAGCAGGTGAAGACTCAGACTCGAGCGGATCGCCGGACGCTGGCATTGTATAAGGGCAAGTGGGACTTGATAGGGAGCGGGTATACCCCGGTTTTTGCAACCTCAGTCGATGAGCGACGGTATAAGTCCGAGATCGAGTTGCATAGTCTTCATGAACCCCCGAGATAAGTTGTAGTATGGCCTTTTTATGTAGCATTATGCCTGCAAAAATATGATTATGAATTCTGAAATATAAGCGACTTGAGTTTCCTTTTCGGGCAGATATGGGTTGTTTGTTTGGTGTCTGGCTTGGCACCCGGCATCTCGGCGAGCCGCGCCAGGGGCGAAGGGTAGTATTATAAGTAAGTGCCTTGTGATACAATATTAGCCCAATGAATGATTTTTTTAAAAATAGTGGAAACCGAGGAGAATAAGATAGAGTATAAGAGAGTGATGATATATATAATGGGGCCCGAGGGCAGATACCAAATATGGGACAACAACCGCTACGGGCCAGAAAAGGAAACTCTCGGGGTGGGAAGTCCCACCCACTGCGCAAGGGAGGGGTGGGACGTCCCACCGCTGATGGCGCTGATGGTGGGAGGTCCCACCGTTGATGGCGCTGATGGTGGGAGGTCCCACCATCAGCAGTGGGACCTCCCACGGTGATTAATACCAGGTGGGAGCTCCCACCTCTGATGGCGCTGATGGTGGGAGCTCCCACCACTGATGGTGGGACATCCCACGGTGATGGTGGGACATCCCACGGTGATTAATACCAGGTGGGAGATCCCACCTAATGAGATGCGGTGGGATCTCCCACAGGGCAGTGGGAGGTCCCACATGATAAGTGGGAGGTACCACGTTGTCAGTGGGATGTCCCACTGCCCACCAGCATCAGCTTCTCATGCGCCGCACCAACCCTTTGTATTAGACATCCCTTGACTTGTTATATTCAATTATGGTAGGTGATACAATAAAAATGGAAAATAAGAGAAAATCAAGGAGAACGCAGAGGAAAAAGACTTTCGTGAAATAGTCAGCGGGGACGTGAAGCTGAATGCACCGTACATAGCACCCGAGAACATATTGGAGTGAAGCCCGGTAAGCCGTATGTAGCATCTGAGAGCACAAGGACGCGAAGCCCAGTAAGCCGTACGTAGCGTCTGAAAGCGTACGAAATGCAAGGACGCGAAGCCCAGTAAGCCGTATGTAGCGTCTGAAAGCGTACGAAATGCAAGGACGCGAAGCCCAGTAAGCCGTATGTAGCGTCTGAAAGCGTACGAAATGCAAGGACGCGAAGCCCAGTAAGCCGTACGTAGCGTCTGAAAGCGTACGAAATGCAAGGACGCGAAGCCCAGCAAGCCGTATGTAGCGTCTGAAAGCGTACGAAATGCAAGGACGCGAAGCCCAGTAAGCCGTATGTAGCGTCTGAAAGCGTACCAAATGGAAGGACGCGAAGCCCAGTAAGCCGTATGTAGCATCTGAGAGCACAAGGACGCGAAGCCCAGTAAGCCGTACGTAGCGTCTGAAAGCGTACGAAATGCAAGGACGCGAAGCCCAGTAAGCCGTATGTAGCGTCTGAAAGGACAAGGACGCGAAGCCCAGGTAGTCTGCCGATAGCACAGACACACATAGCTTATGTACAGGCACTCATGACCATGGAGCACGAGCTACGCAGCAGCTGTACTGCTGAACGCTCATTTTTAAAGCAGTAGTGGGACCTCCCACCTTGCGAAATTGGTCCTGAAATAGGCCAAAAACAGCAATTTTTCCGGCCGGCCTGCGGCCGGTGGGATGTCCCACACCTGCTAAAAAAGGAAATTTTTTGGGCGCCTGCGGCGCGCGGGGAACTCCCACCTAAAAGGTGGGAAGTCCCCGGCAGGTGGGAACTACACCTAAATCTGACCCCTCTAGGGGTCATCTATTACCTTGTAAAATCTACCCCTAATGGTTGCTCAGGTCGGTAGCCTGAAGTGTCATTTGACCTCTCCTTTGGAGCGCCTTTGGAGCCTGTAGACTTTTTCGATGTGGAGGACTTTCTCAAGGACTGTGTCGACAAGCATGCAATCGAGGACGAACCCACCCGCCCCATTCCCCTCCCCTCCCATCCGCCGCTGCCTCCTCCGCCTTGTACCCGTTCCTATACATCCTTGACTTCGACATCGACCTCGCCGCTCAAGCTTGCGTCCAAGCGTCGGCGGCGTGATAAGCGCCTGCAAGCGGCTGCCGATTCTCTCTCAGTGGGCGCTATCCGCAAGTCTGTTGCCCAGCGCCACGTACATACGGCTCTGGGCCATGCGGTGCAGGTCGATGTAGACGCGGCCGAGTTGGCGCACTCCAGACCGGGCTGGATCGGCATGAGGAGCGCAGAAACTCAGCATGCCAACGGTATGGGTGGTCGAGTCTATACTCGAGAGGAGATCGAGTCGCTCACCGGTGCGAAGGGTCTGCGCTACATCAATTGGCTTGGACAGTAAGCTTTATCTGTGCTTTATGTGTGTCGGGCTTCATTGTCTTATCATAATGCAGGACCTCCATCCCGCTCGTTGACTCTAAAGGTCGCATCATCGCTGTTCTTGGCGGGATGCCATGCGACCTGGCGGGCTGGAAACTCGTCACCGACGCTGCTGCGGACCTCTTCGCACAGCGAGTGAGCGAAGGATCCTTCACTCCGGATCAGCTGCACCATCGTCGCGCACAGGAACCCTACCCCTCTATCTCGCGCGGCCTGTCTCACGGCGGCGGCCAGACTGTAAGGCACACACCTTCTATCAGTCTCCGTGGCTCATTTCCATCAGGAACCCGGGGAGCTGTGCAACAACGAAGCGAACACAGCCTTGACCAACGACTTCCTCGCCGATCAGGCTTTCAAGCGCCTCGCTGGTTTTGCCAACTGTGCGTTGATGTTTCTCTATAGCACCACAATTTTGTCTAATATCCCCCAAGGCCTCTTCTCCCTCTTTGCGCCTCTCCTGTTTGCGTTCTATCAGGCGCAGATGGGCCTCATTGCCGCCTGGCGTCCCAACCTCCATTGGAACTTTGTGGGTAGCGTCTTCGCTGCCTGCACGTTCAATTTTGGGCCCCATGCGATCACGGTCCCTCATCTCGATTTCGGGAACCTTGCATGGGGATGGTGTGCCATAACGGCGCTGGGCGACTTCAATCCTGATCTCGGGGGGCACCTGATCCTCTGGGATCTCAAATTGGTCATCCGATTTCCCCCCGGGTCGACAATCCTCATCCCTTCCGCCATCATACGACATTCAAACGTGCCTGTGCTGGCACACGAGCAGCGCTTCTCCTTTACTCAATACACCGCAGGGGGGCTTTTTCGATGGATCCGAAATGGCTTCCAAACTGACGAAGCATGGGAGAAGTCCGCTTCACGCGACACCAAACAGGCAAGAGCTTCGGAGGGTAGCAAGCGGTGGGAGCAGGGCGTAGCCATGTTTAGCACTGTTGACAGCTTAAAATCTTGAAATTTTCGTCTATCACCTGTCCACGTTTGTTGCTAATAAAATCTGAGTCATCGCGCAATCACCACAGAATCCGCGCAGTCACCACTGGGAAATGGTGCAGTCACCATGATCGTGGTGACTGCACTATTTTCTCGATATAAACGTGGTGATTACACTATCGCGCTGATTTTTGAACAGCCTCTATCTCGACTCATACTTGCGGTAAAATCTTGGATATATTCCAGGATGCTAAGGTAGTACATGTAATTCATATACCCGGATTTTATATGAATTTATCCAGGCACTGGAAAAGACTATCCGTAATGTTGTTCCTGCCACCATTTGAACAAACTACTAGGAGACATTCGGTCACCATTTGCATCTTTGCTACTGAGTGCCAGAAAATAATTATAAAGAAAAATAGTGGACCTCCGTATCATCCTGGAAAGCAGTTTCTACGGTTCAGAATCTGCTATCCGAGGGTGGCTACGCCATTAAAAAAAAAATCTTCTAGATATGTCACTGTCACTCCCTGTCACACCCACACACTCTGGTGCGACCGTCATGGCTGTCCCACTAATCTTCGCGGATATGACTGAGGAAGAGCTCCGGAAATATCGCAAGCTTGCATCTAGTCGTATCTACAACTTCAAGTATGTCGTTGTGCTATACGCCCAAGTTGGCATAAGCTGACGACAAGTCACAAGAAATGCGGAGGTCCGTAACGAGAAGTCCCGCCTGCGTATGGCCAAACATAGAGCAGAGGAAGCCTTGCTCTCCGCAGACGAGCTAGAGGCTCGCCGGGCACGGCGCCGCGAGGCCACGCAACGGTACCGAGAGAAGTCCGTTTCCGCCCTCGGGCTCGCACACTGGACTGAACTCTTGTACAGAAATCGGGAGCGCCTCGCCGTGGCTGAGAAAAAGCGACGAAGACGCTACCTTAAGAAGCCCGAGCTCAAACTAAAGTACGTAGTTTTTAACCAGAAATTCCTATTGTTATGGACTTTGTTTTGCATCAGGAATGAAGAGAAATTCCGAGAGCGAAAGGAAAAGGCAGCGGCAGCAAGGGCGAGAGTGGTCCAAGAGGCTGGAGCTCAAAGGCCCCTCGTTGATTACTCATCTGCCGATGAAGACTGACTAAAGATAGTTGGACGGGTGTAATCAATGCTTCGACCAGATGCACTTCTTAAGTTCTTTGACATTTTCTGTCACATAAGATTTTGTGACGTAACATCCATCTTCGTCTTCTCGCAATGCCTCCAAAGTCATTTTGGGATGACCTTCGTCGACGCCGCACCGAAGCCAACACACGTCCGAGGGGCGACCTCACTCCGTTCGGGGAGGGTTTTGAAGGCCCAGGTGCTGTGTACACCCTGGTACCACCAAAGCAAGGGCCACGACCTGCCGCTCGTCCTGTGCGCCCGGTGCCCGGGTCAAGCTCGCTTACAGCTATGCGCACTCGCGAGGACGCCAAGCTCCTACAGCTCCTTGAGAGTAGGAAGCGAAAGCGGATCTCCTCACCCGAGGCGCCCGCAAAGACGCCCATAAAATCGGCAGTATCCTCAGGAAACAATATGTCAAAGCACGTGGCGGACTACTGCCCCCCGCGGTCGTACAAACGGTGTGGAAGCATTGTTCCAATTCGACTCCTGTCTGACTATCGGCATACAGCAGCAAAACATCGTAGTTTGCTTGTGACATGGGCTCATAGTTTACATAACATAAATGTGTTGTCCGTCCGTGCATAACTTGCTGCATTCGTTGGCAAGAGCGGCAACGTGCGGAGACAGAGTTTGGAGCCTTACCGTGAGGATCGCGCGAGCGAAACGAGTCGGAGCCATCGTAATTGCGTGACATTTGTGCTGTGACATCTCCTCTGCTTACTGGCAGAATGTCCCGAATCCCGCCCCCGCTCCTGAGGCTTCCTAGGCCGCCCCTGTCATTTATCCCTTGCCCTATCCCGGAGCATCTGGGGGACAACTGGGACAATCATGCGAGCTTCTCCGCAGCGCGAAACAAGACGTACTGGGTGCTCTTCATGACAAGCAGGCAAGGCGCCTACAGTTTGAAGTGAGAATTTTTGGGCGGTGGGAAAGAGCTGCTAACCCACATGCTTCGAAGGGTGACGTGTATCCGGGCGCTTGCCTCCACCTATGCAGAAGAGGAGACGGTCGGATCGTTCCAAAAATGGGACGACGTTCTCGTTTTCTGGGGCGTGCACTGCTTCAATCGACATGGGAGGTGTCCCGACCACAGGGACCAGTGCGCATTGGGCGCATGTCGTGCTCATCTCACTGCAGAGCTCGCCCCCCACGGAGGAAGCTTTCGGATCCCAGGCACAGGGCACCCCCGCCACGTCATGAAGCAGGAGCGACATGCGCGTCCCCACAGCAACGTCTCCGGCAAGCGGGAGCACGACACCATTGTGCAGCGCCTCCCGCTCATCGTCTCGCAGCCTTCGAGGGCAGCGGCTCGCTGTGCTCCACCATCATATACTCCGGTCGCGGAAACCGAGTCGGACGGCTCTGACGTTGAGGGCGTGCCGCTCTTTGACCTCAAGAGCGATGATGAGGTATCGCCGGTGAAAGCGCGGGGAAAGGCCGTTCAGGCGCTGCACCGGGAAGAAAATTCCACGAGGGGGTCGGCCAGCATCCCGGAGACGTACACCCCTGCTACGCTGAGCTCTGTGTCTTCGTTGGCGCAGTCCTCCTCAGTAGTAGCCTTGGAGGCGGGCGGAAAGGCCAGGCCGACAGCGCGAGCATCAAGTGTCTCTGGGGCTGGGGCGGCACATGCCTCGGACACTCGATTATCTCAACGCTCCACAGTGCCCGCTCAGGTGGCTGCGGAGAGCGACCCATTCTACGTCACGGGAGGGGGCACGATCTACCACTCGCACTCTGCCGCGCTGGCAGTGGTTGGGGCTGGTCCAGTGCGGGTCGTCATTGGGTGGGAAGCGGCGACAGAGTACGCGATCGAGAGGGCAGTGCAGTCGAGGAAGGGTAAGGAAAGAAGTGTCGATATTTGAGAAGCGTGCGCGACTCTGTGGCATATGTTTTTTTTTTCACTTGCGGAATTAATCGCTATAAAACGAGCCGTCGTCATTGAGACTTCCCAATCGGGACAACCCCAATCTGTTGCGAGCGACCGGACTTGCTGCGTAGATGTTTTGGTTAACACATACTAGACTTGTGTCATTGAAGTCAAACTGTGTAGCATAACAGAGCATAACCTCAATGGCGTGTTCATACGTTCATAAAATACATATAAAATGGCGAAATTCTACAGACGAAAATTAGGCACGTGAAGAGCAACTGAAACACGATATTTGTTTACCGAACACGTCCTCTTCTTCATTGTAATCTCTGGGCCCCGATGCGCCGCGCAAAGAAGAGTGCAGCTACGGATGGTGCACCTGAACGCCAGAAACGGAGCCGGAAACACGACGGTGTTAAACCTGGCAAGACGTCCTGGGTTCATGGGACGAAACTAAAATTCTTTGAGTCGCGCGCTGAAGCCTGGCGGAGAGCGGCTGAGCAAGACCAGATGGCACTTGGAAGATTCTATACCGAGGTTGCGAACCTCTACCTGTTGAAGTATGGCTATGACCTCGCCGACACCGACGACTTGCCGGAAGATGTCGAGGATCCTATTGACCCGAACGCCAGAATTCCGGGTTCGGAAGAGCTGACGCGGGAGGAGGCGCAAAGTCGGAGCGAGTTCACAAAAGTGCTGCGGAAGGTAAGCCAGTCATTGGGTGGTGCTTACAAGGATGAAGCCTAACGAAGACTTACCTAGAGGATCGCCGCGTGGTACCGTCGGACATACAGAGGCATAGAAGAGAGCGAGAAGGGCGCTTTTGCAGAGCTTCTCAGAGGCGTTCTGGACTTGACTGGGCCGGGATATCCATCGAAAGCGCAGGAATCACATTTCTATTCTCGAAAGTATTACGAAGAGAGGGTCAAGTCGCGCTTCGAGGCAGAATTCGAAGTGGAGCGGCAGCGCGCGGAAGCACTGGGCCTGCCAGTTCCAGCAGCCATTAAGGTCCGGGGCGAGGTGACGAGGATTGCATGGGAGGAGGAGCCAGATGAGTTTAAGGCGACAGTACGCCTTGCTGTGGAGGCTGAACATCAAGCAGCGGTCAGGGCTTGGGAGCTGACACGCGCCGACAGACCGCCGAAAAGCCCAGAGGAGATGAGTCTGTGAGTATGAATGCTGTGGTATAAGGCTTTAGACTGATGGGGCACCAGGGCACTGAAAACTGTGGGTCACCTGCTTGAGCCACTCGCTGGAAGCATTCATGAAAAGTTGGGGATGAATGTAAGCATCATGGTATGTGGACCCGTAGGCGATCGGGGAGGGGCGATTGAAGTACGAAGGTAAGGTCCTTGGAGACGAGTGTGGCTTTGACTGATCCAGGCGATCGGGGAGGGGCGATTGAAGTACGAAGGTAAGGTCCTTGGAGACGAGTGTGGCTTTCACCCCCACTTCCTCCGCAAGAGGCGCCCCTGTGACAACCCGTGCACGACATTCGTCTTCCGCTGTAACATAATTAGCCCACAAATCGAATTGACACGCAAAAATACGCACTATAACATTTTTCTGTGAACCTGATGAACGACTTCTCGGTGGTATCATATCCCAAGGGGTCGAACTGGTACCACTTCTTACCGCCGACGAAAATGTTATAGTGCGTATTTTTGCGTGTCAATTCGATTTGTGGGCTAATTATGTTACAGCGGAAGACGAATGTCGTGCACGGGTTGTCACAGGGGCGCCTCTTGCGGAGGAAGTGGGGGTGACGGGAACAGCAACCAGCATCCCCGCAAGTGTGCCGGCGTCATCAGCCCCCGTAACACTCTCACCACCAGTAGCGGCGAGCATGCCAGTGCTCCCGGAGGACAATGCTGGGCACGGTGGAGATGAGGCGGCCGGGGAGCAGGGAAGTATGGAAAACCGTGTGGAAACGGCACTGCGCAGAGAGCAGGGGGCCCGCACTCCTCCACCGGTGCGCAATGAGCCGGACGTCCCAGAGGGTGGTGATCAGCAGCGGGAGGAGGGAGAGCGTGATGGGCAGCAGGGCAATGATGAAGCTGGTACGCGGCATTCGGCGTGGACACGGACGGACATGGCAAAGTGGACACCCGAGATGCGCAAGGCGTTCTCTGCGTTTGCGCTGGGGGAGAAGTGGGGCAGCGAATGGGGAGACTTGGTCAATGCGTGGCTGGATCTCGAGGCGGCCTGTGACTATAACGATGACGGGGGAAAGCTGGACACAATGCATCGGCCGCCCGAGGTCCATGAATTCATCAAACACGGTCGGAAGTGGTGGGCGCCACCTGCGATCCAGAATGTAGGGCGCGTGGGTGAGAAGAACTCTTATGCGGACAGGTGGTGGCTGTGGTGGAGACACCTTCAGCCAAAGGAGCGCTTATGGGTGGGGGGCATGCTTACCACACCAACAGAAATGACATGGACCCCGAAGCTGACAACAATGCACGGGCGCGTCGGCTTCATGCAAGTCTTGGCCAGCCTGCTGTGGTGGGGACTTGCAGAAGCAAAGGCGGGCGATGTAGGCCGAGCATCCGGTTGGGAGGACGCCGTCGAAGATGTAGCGTTTTTGCTGCAGAGGCTTGTCGAGTCGGGGGAGCTGAAAAGGTATGTCTGTCCGAAAATGGAAATAGGGCGAGCGTAGCAAAGCTGAATATGTTACAACAGAAAACAGAAGAAAGACACCAGCAAGGGTGGAAAGCGCAAGCGCGTGGAAGCAGAGACAGAGGAGAATGAGGACAAGGACTCCGAGGAGGAGGGGCGTGGAAGGCAGAAGAAGAAGAAGAAGAGTGTGGAAGTGACACCGAGAACAACACGTGCTGCTGCTATTAATGTGGCGCGCCCGAAGCCAAGACCAAAAGTGAGGAGGCCGGCCTCCTCGTCGTAATTTGTTTGTGCCGCGCTCGTGCTCGTGGTAGGGTGGCTTATGATAATGCAAAGCTGGACTCAGAGATTAGGGACCCTCAAACCTGGCGCTGAAGCTTATGCTTATGGTCCCGTGTCCACTTATGACCCCGTGCGTTTGCCGTGTATGTCGCAAAAGTGACATTCCATTTCAACGTTTTCTAGTCTCCGACGCTTGCAGCAGCCTGCTAGACAGCGCTGGCACTCCTCTATCTGTTGGATACGTCGAAGAGAGCCTGTGCGGAATGTTCGGGAGGGTTTCCGACGACGCTCGTTGAGCCAGAACGTGACTGTAAGCGTGCACGGGACTGTAAGCATAAGCATCAGCGCCAGGTTTGAGGGTCCCTATTATACGATTCAGTTTTCGTCGGCAGGCTTAGATTACAATCAAATAAGAATAGCCGGGGGGAGGAAGGGATTTATTGAAGCGCAGCGCAGGAGACGGCAGATCGATACAAGGTATCTAAGATGTCTGCGACGTCAGTGAGGCTTCCAGCGGCCACCCGGCGGTCGTTGTTCCCCACTGAACACTGGGATCTCCCCAACCACTGGTGTCTCCCATTCCCCATGGGGTGCCAGCTCCCCAGCCCCAGCCGCGGCTGCTACCAGTGCCACCGCTGTCTCCCCAGTCGTCGTTTCCTCCCCACACAACGGGATCTTGCACCTGGGCCTGAGGCAGCGCTGGCGCGCTGTTGTCGCCGGGGTTTCCGGGGGTGTGGACGACCTTGAAGATCGACTTGAAGCGGGGGTGGGGGTCGCCTGTGTGACAAGAATTAGCTTCCAGCTATTTAAAAGTGGAATTTACGTACCAGACCGGGTGCGAGTACCGCGGAATCGGCGGACCAAGGAGATTCGGGGGGCCTCGGCTCGGCGTCCCGAAGAGATGGCATGGGCTGCATTTGTCAATGCTGGGCTATGAAGGAGAAATAAAGGACAAACGGGTGCGGCGCGGGGAGGGCATGAGGGTTTGTCTTTTGAAAATAATACCAACAAATATGAATATGGGGGATTTGGACCGCCCCGGGACGAGACGGGTCGAAAGGCCTGGATCGGCCATGGCCCCGGAATTGCCCAGCCGAGATGATTGGGGCTTTTGAAAATAATACCAGCAAATATGAATATGGGGGATTTGGACCGCCCCGGGACGAGACGGGTCGGAAGGCCTGGATCGGCCATGGCCCCGGAATGTGCCGGCCGGAGATGATCGGAACATCGGGAGGATACGGGTGAAAGGCCTGGGCAGGTAAAATGGCCCGGAGTTTGCCATGCCGGAATTGTGCGGACAGGGGGTACAGTTGATTGCAGTGTTGAAAACAAGCAGGTGCAATCAGGGTGCAACAGAGCGGATGGGCACAGAATGGGGTTATATTATGGGTTAGGTAAGGCCCAGGCCCTGAAAAAAGATTGATCTATTGATGTAGATATGGGACAAAGCCAACAATCAAGAATAGTTGTTGCGATCAGATATCAAGGATCAACAGCCTGATTAGGAGCATTAAAATGGCTTTTTGATAAGAAAATAAATAAAAAAATGGCCCAGGATATAGACTATCCAAAAGTGCCCCAGAACCCCGGGACAATGCATTATTGACAGTATCACTGGCAGTAAGGCCCTGGCAATAATGCAATACCCCATCCAATCATCCCTGGGGGTATTGCATTAAAGGTACGTATATTACACGCCCTGGACCGTCCCTCCATCACGATGCGCTGCTCCACACCTCTGCTTCTCTGTTTACCGCGCCCCGCCCCGGCCCACGCGAAATCCCGTCGATCCGCCTTGGCTTCTGCGCATATCGGTCCGCATGACGGCTGCACCGCCTGCCGCTGCACGTCGGTCACTGCGCTCTGCGGCGACGAAGGCGAGCGGAGGTGGTCCCCAAATATCGCGCGTACCTCTTTGGCTCCGAGTTCTGAGCTTCCTGTCGAACCCTCACGCTGACCTTGCCTCCTAGGCTCCTCGGCACTTCCCCGTTCGCGCATTCCACGGGTCTGCGTCGTTCTGTCGGCGCCGCCGGCCGCACACGCTCGACGAGTTCCCCAAAAACGTGGTCAACTCTGCGCAGAACAATCATTCATCCCGCGCTCGCAATGCTCAGAACCCGGATCATCTTGAACTCCTGTAGGCTGTGGACTACTGGACGATCTCCCCTCCCGTTTTATCCCCGCCCGTTTTGTCCCCGCCGCCTCAGCATACCCGCAAACCAAGCTCGGGGTTAAACGTACGTTAAGGCCAGGTGGCGCTGGTCGCCGCTGCATGGCATCGTGATTCCAGAGGCAATTGGGAAGTTCGTGGAGATGCTCGTTCGAGTCGAGCCCGGGCCCTACAATGAAATGAACCTCGTTTTTTTTTGGCCTGCGGTACGACTGAACCGTTCGGTAGCGCGGTCATGGAGGTGCAGCGTTCCAAATGCGATTAGATTACGCCGCTGTGTTTAAGTTGTACCTCCCGCGCACGGATCAGTGGCTATCTGGGAGGATTGGTGTGTAGTCGTTGGGCAACAGCTCATTCACGGCAGCCCGTCCTGTTCGATTTCTTCTGGGTGGTGTCGCCGCCGTGTACGTTCCATCGACAGGTCTCGCCATGGCAGAAGCGTCGAGCGATTCAGTGCTCAGATTCTCGGAGTTGTTTCTGGATACACCTTGGGTTTATTAACATGGACGGGAAATACAGGCCCAGGAACCCAAAGGATAAAGTGGGACAAGCGCAAGCACGAAAGACTGAGCAAAGCGTAAGAAGTGCCGGTGCGTGCCGGGTCGCCGGCTACGATCGGATCAGGAGAAGATCAAGGCACCGCCACGTCATCGCTGTCTTTCCGATTCGTCTTCCCTCCATCGCACTGGGCGCTCCCAAGTTCTACATCGGACTCAGGGTGCTCGAGCGAGTCCCTGACCATCGCCGGACATCCCTGCCTATGCAAACGCTCTAGGTCTTTCACGGCTGCGCCGTCCTTCTGCTTCACCCTGGCCAAACCCTGCACCTGCGGTCCAGTGTCGAATCGTCGATACCCCCTGCGAACGTTGCGTTTTGCGGACTCGATACAAACCTCTGCTGGGCACCCACTTCTGAAACTTAGGGCTAGGAGTTGGATCTCGCCCGATTTCGGATCTGCCCCGCTCTTATGAGACACATCCGCATGAGTTCTCTCCAATCCACCCTGCTTAGGGCGCTTCCCGTTCCGCATCCCCGGCATCCCAGACGTCCCTCGCCAGCGCCTACTGCTTCTTGCTCAGACATCAGACCCGCGCGCCGCGCCGCTCTCGAGCGAGGATTCTATTCTTGTAGATCTGCCCGTCGTTTGGCCCCGCAGTATCCTCCTCTCATGTTTGGCGCGCCTCTACACCGAACTGTGCTCGTTCGTCCCCGCTCCCGGAGTCCCCCGCGCTAGCTCCCCTTGCTGCCTCACTATCCAGCCTTCCTGCGTCTTTGCCGCTAAGCTTAAGCTGGCGGCATCCCTCCAGCCCACCGAGTCTCTGCCGCCTTTAACCTATTCACATTGCGCACCAGAAATCCTTCGCCGCGCTACGGATATTTCTTGGCGGGACGTTCAACTCGCGCCTCCTCGCGCCGTGGCCCCCTTGAAGAACACTCGACAATACAGTGTGAACTTCGGTACGCTACGCGCCTAACATTACTCTCTAGATCTCTTGAAACGCAACCCAATTCCGCGGTCAGTACTTCGCGATCGAACGCAGCGCGACCGCCCCTTCCGCTCGCCCTGGCACCGCTGCGCTCTTACGATCACTTATTCCTCGTCTCGAGGCGGAGCCGCTCGTCTTGCACACTCGCGCACTGTCTCATTTTTGTATGCCTGTGGTCCTACCAACTCAAAGCGAGCGCATGCGCGCCGTCTCATCTGCCCGGTCAGGCTTTCTGTACCTGTGCGCAGCTGCTCGTCTTCCGCTTCTCGACTCCCCTGTTCTCGCTTCGCCTGCTGCTTGCGCCCTCCCTCTCTCAGCGCTTTGCGCTCCTCGATCATCTTTGATGGATGCTCGCGAGGGCGAGGTGGTTATTACGCTGCGCGCCTATCCTCGAGCTCCAACTGCAAACATCGTGCGCAGCCGCGTTTCTGCTCCTGATTCAGCTTTCTGGCCGCGTTCGACGCACGAAGAACAAGATCCAGGTTTCGACTCCACTGCTCTGTGTCGAAACGCGCAGCTTCGCGTAAGTCACCTGGGGCTCCCACGTTGCTGAGTTCAAGTAACCTATCGATAACCCGGTTGCGGCGGATCCCTCGCTCCTTCGCGCATCTTGAATCCTGAATCGGCATTGACTTGTACGCTCGATCGGAGGAAACCCTCGATCTGGCCTCGCCACGCGGTGCAAATATTGTTTCTAGGCGGGCAGGATCTGAACCTATCTGAACAACGCGCCGCACTCGGGTCACGGGTCCATGGCCCACGGTATGGGAATCTCCACCTCGCGCCCACAAACCCCCCCGGATCACTGAACCCTCTGGACGGTTCAACTCTCCCGTCTCCGGTTCCTTGCCGTGGGCCCTGCTACGCCATAGAGCATTCAGCTCACTTGACAAGCAGGCTTGAGGCCAAGACCCGGGCGGCGGATGGTCGCCACCCGCACACGATGTGGAAAATTGGAACAACTTCTCGCGGGGCGCTCGTTCGACTCCGGCCCGGGCAATACTTGTTCATAGAACCCTTTTGTCAAGGGGGCCCAAATCTAAAAATAGCCGACATCGGCTAGGGGGAGGGAGGGGGTAGCGACCCCGGCCGAAAAAAAAATTGTATGCAACTTTTTTTGGGCTGATTTAGGCCTTTGGAGGAGTCCGAGCGTAGTTTAATGCGCCCTGGGTGCTGGTAGCTGCTTCCTGGAGTGTTCTGAGTCGCACCATAGAGCGCCGCAGCCTTTCTGGGCCATGTTTGCGAAATGTTTGCATAAGTCTGCCTAGCCAAACAGATGCATGCAGTGCCAAGCGCGTCTTTTTCTTCACACGTCGCGTCGAAGTCGCAAAACCGCGGACATGGCATCGGAACAGGCTGAGGTAGGCCCCCTCCTTCTGGGTCCTGTATATCACTGCTGGATACTTACATCTATCACCTGCCCCAAGTCCTCCGCGCCAAAAACCACCCTCAAATGCCCGAAATGTCTGCTCGATATTCCAGTCGGTGCTGGAGGCCTTGCGAACCTCAATAGGAACCACATTGACAAGGCTGCTTGCCGGGAAACTGTTCGTCTCGCTGCGCTACCTAAGAAGCCGAAGCAAAAATCAGGATCTATCAAATCATGGCTTTCCTCGGTGCCGCGAAAAGTGGCGTCGACCGTCTCGGCGCCCCGTCCTGTTCGCGGTCCCATCGATCCCATCATCCAAGACATTGACTCTGAGACCCCGAGCCCTTTGAAAGAGGTCACTGGCTCGGATCCACTTGGCGACATTGATCTTGATCCACCGTGGACGTCGGCTTCCCCAGTTCCGAGTAAGCCTATCCAGCACGGAATTCCGTCGCCTTGTGGACTCGCGCAAAGCCTTATGCGCCAGCTGCGCGCCAAGTCTCGGACCATTCCTTCCGATACCCCTCTCGCTAGCTCCGACACACCTCTTGCGATATTTTCAATAGATCCCTCCTCAGAATGTACACGACGCGATCTCACTGCGGATTGGGGTGAATATCTGTACCCTATGTTACGGAGATCATTCGTGGACGGCGCGCTCGGCGATTATCATCCGCTGGAGTACGCTAAGATGGGAAAATACGGCATCGAAGGCTTCTGTCGATTCTTCGACATCTTCATCGAGCAGCGAGGACTTCGAGGGCGTTTGATTCAGGAATACTTTGAGCTTTTAATCAAGATAATTGATTTACGGTGAGTTACGCAGTTTATCTCCGAAGCCATGATTGACATAACTCAACAGGTTTCCCCTCACCAACTCGGCCAGTGTCCGTGACGGTGGGAAGACAGTCGCACCCGGTCAGCTCTACCGAACGTTACCACATCCGCAAGAAAACTTTCCTTCCGACATCGAATTGACTGTTCCATGCTTTGGCCTTGAGATCCGGTTCCCAGCAGGCCAATCCCATCACACCCAATACCCCTTTGGCCTGCATAAACAATTCGTCCTCCCGTGGGATTATTATTCGAGATCGGAGCGCTTTTACATCCAATCGAAAACCTGCAAGCGGGGTCTTGTCGCGCCGGGGCACGGCTGCAGCGCGTGCGAAGGGCTTCTGCTGAATGACGTTCTCGTGGGAGTCCTGCAACGCGCCGCCCACGGAGTACATGAGAACACCCCGCTCATCTACATGCCCATAGGTGTTCTCGTCACGGTGCTGCGGCGGAGGATCGATCAGTGCCGCGGGTTGAAACTCATCAAGCTGAATGATACACGCAAGCTTCTTGGTGTTGTTGCAGAGCTAGAAGAGCACAAACAGTTCGTTATGGCTGTCGGCAGTGGGAAGGTTACCCGGGTTGCGCAACTCGTCAAGGCCTGTATCAACAATCAAGTCGGAATCCGCGGTATGCTTGAGCGCTACTACCGTGCCTGCAGGGTCGTCTATAACCCCAAAAGCTTCGACGAGGACGACAAGATGCTCATGCTCCTCGTCTTGCGGCTCGGAGGGGCGCGACTCGCCGGAATCGTTCACCGAGCGCTGGGGCTTCCGGGGCTCTCTACGATTAGAAGCAACACTGTGATACGACCTCTCCGCGCATCACCTGGATATCCTACCATCCAGGAAATCGAAGCAAATATCGATGCGTGTGCAGAGGGCGAGCCCGATTCCGATGGCCATTCCGTAGTCGTTCACCGTGTCTTGATGCTTGACGAGATTGCGGTGGAGCAGCGTCCCCGGTGGGACGATAAAACCAACAAGATACTCGGAGCATGCCGCGAATGCTGCGGGAAAGTCTCGCTCGAGCTCAATACCGAAGCGGATCTTCAAGTGTTCTTTGACGCCGTTGATAGTGGTGAAATACATCTGGCTAGCGAGGTATGTCACATTTCGACTGTGAAGCTAAACTCTTACGCAAATGAAACCAGGCGACTGTCGCGGCATTCGGCGCTCTATCCAGGGATCCTCGGATCTATAGCCCGCGTCCATGCTGCATCTCCGGCACCGACAAACACGAAGATTCAACGTGTCACGCAGAATTCATCCAGCAGATTATCACCGCTGCTAATAACAAGAGAACTCGGGGAGACAGAATTTATCGCACCATTTGCATCGCATCCGACGGAGAAGCTAGACGAGGTGGATCGCTCGTCCGTCTGACCATGAACCGGGATCTACATCGTGATTCCCCTATCTATCCACTCTTGGCGCCACTCGAGCTCATGAATCTGCGTGTGGGTGAGGACGATCTGACTGCCGACAAGGACTATCGGCACGTTCTTAAAACCTTTCGAAACCTGTTGATGCGCCGCAAGGGAACGAAGGCCCTCGGTATCCTTATCACTCCAGCCGTCATTAAACGGCATCTGCTTCTTGCCGGTCACTCACAGGAACAGGTTAACTCGTACCTTAATCCGAACGACAAGCAGGACGTCATTCTCGGATACTCGTTGCTCCAAGGACTGTGGTCTCTCCCTCCTGCTCCTGCCGACAATCCTGATTTCCTCCATGCTCGCGAGGCTCTCCAGACGGTTGGGCAACTCGGTTATCATCTTCTAATGCCCTACATCTACATCGAACTCTCTTTGCATGAGCAGCTTGTTCATCTCAGCACTGCGGCTCACCTCCTCCTTATTTTGTATGGCGACGATAACGCAGGGACTTCGTTCATGGCAAATCAAACCTACGTCAATCTCATGATCATGATCAAGAATGTCTTTTTTTTGTGTCGCGAAGACCAAGATTGACACCCCCGATGCCGAGTTCTTCATTATACTCCTTGGGACCGACCGCCTCGAGGTTCTCTTTGGTCTCATTCGCACAGCTATCGGAACCGATGCAAATGTCGACATTCTCCAGCTTGCCAGCCGCAGCTCAAACTTGACGGAAGTAGCACTTATTCTCGCAAACCGTCCTCAGTGGGATCGTAGCCCGCGCCGACTGAAACTCCCCATGATAATCAACGCAGCAGGGGATATCAGTCGGAATGCAGACCATATCAACCCGGCCTCGTGGAAGGGTGACGTCCATGTTAAAGACATCAATCTGCTCACGGCGTGGCGGCAAGGGCGCAAGAAAGCTGAGCAGCTTGTTCCACAGGGTGTTGGATTCCTGCACAGATGCGCTGGAACCCCGGGCATCGACATTTTCTCCCCTCTCGGCGAGTCTCTCGCAAGTCTCTCGTTCACTATCTCGAGCAGCCGGCCCCGCCAGAGGATTTCGAGATCGATCCGGATTTGCTGCCCACGACGGAACCCTACTCGGAGCCAGATGAGGAGGAGAAGGAGAAGACGGTGTCTCCTTCTAGTTCGACTTCTCTCGGAGTTGGCGGGGACTCCTCGTATACGCCAGATGGAGATGTCGAGGACGCCCTCGCTATTGCTGAGCCAAGAGGGAAATCCTCCCCTCACATGATGGTAGGTGGGAAGAAAATCACGAAGGCTAGAGCGCTCAGTGGCATGATGCGATTCCGGGGCATCCGGTCCTCAACAGATCGCCTCAAGCGTGTTGCAGGCCTGCCTATTTTCAGCCCCACAATGAACTCCGTGATGATGACATCCGACAGCGCACTCGGAGTTCCGTCTATTCGCATCGGAAATCCAGTCGCCCTCCTCGTCTCCTGCGAGGAACAGCTCTTCCTTGCTGTGGCTCAAGTCAACGATCTTTCCCTAGCGTCGGAGCACGTTCAATCCATTTCCCTGGACCAGCTCCTGGATTCGAGTGCGAAAATCTCTGTCCAGGTTCTTCGTGTGGTTCCGAGCACTGTTGCTGATGATCCAACGGAGAAGAACGATTGGTGCTGGTCACTGAAATTCGAGGGTCTTTGCAGCAATGTCCCCGGAAATCTGGTTCATCCGCTGAACCCGAGCGTCTCCGTTGTCAACATTGGATCACCGACATACCTATTCGACTCCCAGACGCTACTCACAGCTGCTGCCAGTATTCACGGACAAATGGTAACCCGGGACTTCATCTGTGTACCGAAGATGAGGCGTTCCGATACTTTTCCGTATCGTCATGGTGGTGAGTTCAACTCCTCGGCCATTACCGATCTTCTGACATCACGACTCGGACCAGGTCGTGTGTGTTTCATAGTTGAGATCGACCCAGCCGTTCGCCCAGCTCACGGTTCGGCACCCAAGGATCGGAACATTTGCAGTCAATGCAAGGCTATTCTCGACGGCACCAATGGTCAGCGCGTTCTGGAACATATGGCAGGTCATCTGCTGTTCGACTCTTCTATCCTTTCGCACAACGAGCACTGCGGACTCTGTCTTCTGCCTTTTCCGCTCTGCGTCTTCTATTTCAAGAAAAGCCGTGGCACCTCGGCAGCCCGTCAAGTGGACTGGGAGAAGTCGACGTGCAGCAATATCGACATCCACTTCAACATGCAGACTGCATCTAGCTCCACGGCGATCTCTCCGTGCTCTAATTTTCCCGTTCGATGCTCACTTTGCGAAGCTAACTCAATGCTCGTCTGGACGTACCATCTGCCAGCACACTATGCAAAGGCCCATAATCGCACCACCGGTCCATACACCTACAAACGAGCCGATACCGGCGACGTTGAATACATCAGAGGTAAGGCCGAAGAGAAGGAACTAAAAATCAGATTCAAAGCGCGCTTCGATAAGCAGAAGGTCAAAGCGACGGCAAAGCCAAAGGGAAACCCCAAGCAAACGCCACTGAAGGACATGATCTCCGACGCGCATAGCTCCAGCATGGCTCTACGGTACGCCCATTTTTTTACTACTACTCGCTGGTCTGATCAGACTGTATATTCAGCAATACCACTGTTGAAGACACCGACGAGGGCCTTACAGATGATCCCATCGGACGTGTTGCAGCGGTATCACCGTGTGACGGAAAAGCTTCGGCGAGTCGGTAGAGTCGGTCGAAGGCGGTTTCGGCACACGGGTTGTTCGTAGGTAGTTGGGTAGTCGCTCCAACTGGGTGAGTGTTGTATAGGATAGATTGACTGGGTAAGCTAATCTAAGGACAAGGTATATATACTGACTACTAGGGGCTAAAGTAAAACGGTGCCAAGGTACAAAAGTGAAACAAGTAAAGTAAAATGAATAAGTGGTATACTACCGTTACATCCGCCCTCCAGGGCACCGCTCGCGGTGGCCTGCGAATTAAACGTCGTCTACTACGATATCAGAAGGGCCGGCAACGGCGTTAGCAGCCGTCGCGGCGACGGAGTCCGCGGCACCTGCAGCGGCGACCTTCGCGCCCTCTGC
Source organism: Mycena belliarum (assembly GCA_029282135.1). NCBI lineage: Eukaryota > Fungi > Basidiomycota > Agaricomycetes > Agaricales > Mycenaceae > Mycena > Mycena belliarum. The sequence continues at coordinate 26,196 of JARJCN010000067.1, forward strand.
TTCAGCAGCAACAGCGACCGCGGCCGCCTCTACGGCGGCGGCAGCCTCTGCTTCCGCGGCGGCGGCCGCGGCGGCAGCCGCGCGATCCGCGAGCACCTGGCGGCGACGGTGGAAATCCGCCATCGCCTCCTTCGAGTCGGGAGCAGGCCCGCTCTGGCGCGAGCACTTGTTGGTGCGCTCCTGGAACCATTTGTTCTGGCGGAACTCGTCCTGCGCGTGGAGGCGCTCCGCCTTCTCGAAATACGCCTGAGTCACGGCCACGTGATTGGGAGGTAAGTAGGCCTCGTAGATCTCGTGGTCGCGCACGTAGAAGGCCTCGGGGCGAGCGACGGCCATGCCGTCGGTCCAGGCGATGGTCCCATCGTCGTTGATGTAGGCCCAGCCGAATCCCGACTCGTCGTGCGCGTTCAGGTACGCGGCGAAGTCGTTGTAGTAGATAGGGGCGATGTCGGGGATGTCGGCGCCAGTCGTAAGCGCGACGTTATAGTCGGCGAAGAGTCGAATCGTTGTGGCGCTGATGAGGACCGGCGAGTTGTTGGGGGCTACAAGCTGGAACAGCTCGAGAGAGACGCGTTGGATGGACGCGTGGCGCGAGTTGAACACAACCCAGGCCGGGTTGGTGATTTCGGTGGCCAAGAATGCGTGCGAGAATGTGTCGATGGGTTCGTTACGGGCGGCCATAGCAGTAGAGGGGAGGGATAGCTCCTGGAGCGCAGCCCTATTAAAGGATTCAGCCTGCACAGCCCAGAAGCACGACATCGCCGAGGCGATTAAGACCTCCTCTCCGTCTGCGGGGGGCTTACCGGCGCCATAGCGTAGCTCCGATATATCATCCACCCCTAAGGCCTCCAGGTACTCTGAGAGTGCCTGAAGGCGCCTGGCCTGATCGTAGGGCATCCAGCTTCGGTCCCCTGATTTCCAGAGGACCTCGAAAAGGGCCTTCGAGCGACGGCCGTAGTGGCTCGTAATCCGGTCGACGGCCCACTCGTTCGTTTCGTCCTCTAAGGAAATGCCAAGCTGGCACTCGAGGCGGCCAGGGAACCGACGATCGTCGTTAGGAACGTGAACCCTGAGCAAAGAGGAGTGGAATACATCATGCACACCTCTCTGCTTCATGTTAGCGGGGAGGCCCACTTTGAACGAGTTGTTACCGAAGTCCTGGATGATGGTGTAAGGACCGATGTATTTAGGGATGAGCTTACGAGCTAATCCCTTCTCGAACTTTATGTTCTTGGAGGACAGGTACACTAAGTCCCCTGTTTCGAAAGGCGCGACTTGGCGCTTCCGATTCGCCGACCGTGTCTGCTTGACGCGGGCGGCTATAGTGCTGTCGTGCGCGGCCATTATAGCCAACCGGCGCTGAAGCGCGAAGTTAGCTACGCCGGGGTACTCGCGCGTCCGATCCGAGTTCCATAGCAGCGAGCGTGGCATGCGCCCGGTGTTCAGAAAGAACGGGGAATACCCCGTGGTCTCGGAGCGCGCGGAGTTCATCGCGAACTCAATGGCTGGGAGTTTACTCACCCAGTCCTTTTGCTTCGCGCCAATGCACTGGCGAATCATCTGGGTCACCGTCCGATTCGCGCGTTCAGTGCTTCCATCCGTTTCAGGGTGATACGCACTGGACATTCGGAGCTTAACACCAATAAGCTCGTGCAGCCGCTTCCAGAACACGCTGGTGAACAACGAGTCCCGGTCGCTGACTATGGACTTCGGCAGTCCATGGTGTTTATAGATGTGCTCGAACATCAGTTCGGCCATCTGACGCGCAGTGTAGTTGATGCGCGTAGGTATGATATGGACCATCCCTGTCAACAGGTCAATTACGACTGCTAGCGCGTTAAACACGCCGTCGCGATTGCGAGACTCGGGCAGGGGCCCAACAAAGTCCACCCCAACAGAGTCCCAAGGCTCCGAGGGTGGATTTAGCGAATGCAGAAGCCCGAAGGGCTTCTGATTGCTCGGCTTGCTACGTTTACACGTAGCGCAGGACTCGCAGAAGCTGCGAGTGTCCTCGACCATCTCTTTCCACCAGAAGTGGTCGCGCACATAGTCAATTGTTTTCCTAAGCCCAAGATGGGCAAGGATGGAGTGCGCCTCCGATATCACGATCTCGCGGACGTTATGTCCCTTGTACGTTACCTTCGGTACGCACAGGACCTTGTGGTCCGAGGTCCTTAGGTAGACGAGGCCGTTATTGACTTCAAAGTTCCTGAATCCTTTGGGATCGTCCAAGATATGCTTGAAGAAGGGGTCTTCGGAATAGTTGTTGGTGAGCAGTTTGACGAGATCAAGGCCTTGCCAGCCCGAGTTGACGACGTGCAGAAGCGAGTCGTCGAGTTGGTCGAGCTCGTGCTCGAAGTCGGGGTTAGTCCGCGGATCCAATTTTGCTTCCGCGTTTGATCCCCGTGCGGATCCCTCTCCGAGATCAGCGGCTGTGCCAGCTTCTCGGCTCCTCTGCTTTCCACCACCCGCTACGCCAGGGCTTGTCCCTGGTCTAGCTGGGTTGTTTCGACCGTGGTTTTGGTTGGTACCCCCGCCCTCCTTTGGGGGCATACCGCTCTTGGCTCCAAACGCCTTACTGGACGACTCGGTGTCAGCCGCCTTCGCTGCGCGAGTCATCGAGCGCGTCACCCGGTCGCTGGAGTGCGCCATCGCCTCTAGCCCAGCGAACACAGGCATGGATATGGAGTTCATCTCCAGCTCGTTGTTACTAACCACATCGTGATAGGTATACTCCGAGCGGGCACGAACTGTGCCCGGCGCCTCGTTGGAATAAATCCGAGACAGGGCGTCCGCTAAGACATTCTCAGTCCCTGGTATGTACTGAATGTCAAAGTCAAAGCTGGATATTTTCTCAATCCAGCGCGCTTGCCTCCCAGACAGGTCTTTCTGGTTCAGCAAGTGAATCAGACCCTTGTGATCCGTGACCCAAGTGAACTTACATCCCTGTAGGATATCGCTGTGCCGGAGCATTGCCTCGACGCCAGCGAGCATCTCTATCTCGTGGACGGGATAATTCTGCTGCGCAGAGTTCAATTTCGCCGAAAAGAATGCGGCCACGTCCGCGTTCTTCCAGTCATCGCCCTGGCATACGACGCCAGAAACTCCGGTCCCGCAACCATCGGTTACCAGCCAGATCTTCGGCGCCTCAGCGCGATAGTCAAGCGGCTTGCGATGGTGGTCCCGATGGGCCTTTACCAGGCGCTTCGTGTCCGTGAAGGCGCGCTGTTGGGTATATCCCCAACGAAACGGTACGCTGTCGCTCGTGAGCTCGTGCAGGATGCCCATGGGAATGTTAACACCGTCCACATCCCCTCCGAGGTAAGTCACAGACCCCAGAAATCCGCGCAGAAGCTCACGATTTGTCGGCGTCTTCCAGTTCAGGACCGCGTCCACTTTATTAGCGTCCATTCGAATCCCATCGTCGTCGATGACGCGACCTAGGATCGTCAACTCCGACTGCAACAGCTGGAGCTTGCTCGCTGTCAGATAAAGCTTCTCGCGCTCGAGTATGTCAATTATTTTCTTAACATGCGCGATGTGATCCTCAAGCGTATTCGAATAGACTATGATATCATCAAGATAAACGTCCATAAAGACGCCGATGTGCTGCCCGAACAGGTAATTCATCAACGACTGGTAAGTCGCGGGGCCGTTACAGTCTCCCTGCTGTACCACGAGGCTGACCATGTTGCCGTCCGGCGTGCTTACAGCGGTTCGCGCCACATGCTCGGGCACGACGCGAATTTGCTCGTAGGCGTCTTGCCCGTCGATCAAGGACCGGAACTCGCACCGCGCAGCGCGCCGCAAGATTCCTTCCATGTCGGGCAGCGGCGAAGTCATTTTCTTGGTATTCGCGTTGCGCGCTCGTAAGTCCACTACTACGCGCAGTTTTGCGGGAGTTGTCTTGACCTTTGGAATTAGGAGCATCGGGCAAGTATTCCCCGAGTTCGTAATCTCCCAGCGACCAGCCTTCAAATAGGTCTGTCGCTTCGCGTCCCATTGCGGCCTCAAAGCCTCTGGGCAACGAGAGGGCCGCCACGGGTAGATCTTCTCCTCGTCTATGAGGGGAATGCTGTGATTTATTGCACGGAACGGAGGTAAGCCTGTCTCGCCGGCTGTTTTACATATCGGCTTAGCATACGCTAGAAGCTCATCCCGCGCCGCCTGCAATTTATCTTCGCTCATACCCGCGGCTCCAGCGAATACCCGAGCGGTAGCGACTCCTTCAAGAGGGACGGAGTCAGCGCTTCCGATACAAACGCGAGCCGGGTTTATCCCTATGCTCACCTTGTGCTGGAAGAGCCACGCCGTGCCCAATATCATGTCGTAACCGCTGAGGTTTGCCACTAAGAAGCTTCGCCTCTCTGAGATGTCTTGATAACTAAACTTTATGTCCACAGAGTTGTTAATCTTGGACCGCGAGCCTTGGACCGCAAGCTGCAAGGTAATTGGGTCCTCCAGTTCCTTGCGTTTAAGCTTCAGTTGATCCGCTACAGAGCTCGAGATTAAGTCTCCCAGCGAACCAGAGTCCACCAGCGCGCGGACGGGCTCGCCATTCACGCGGACGACAATGACCAGCGGTCTCGCGACCACGCGATTCGAAACGCGCGGGGTAGACGCGGTACATGATATTCCCTTCATGCTGTCCGCGGGGATCTGAATGCCGCTGCAATACAGAAGGAACTCTCCTTCTACTGTAGGCGCTGGTGGGTCAAATAAAGCGCCCATAGGGTGGTAAGTCCGATGCCAGTCATGGCGTTCGCGACTCTCACGCAACGCGCAGCGAAGGCGTCGCTTCATGACCCACCCGGTCAGATCCATTCGCGCGTTCAGGAGCTCTCCTTCGGAGATCCGCTCTTCAAGCGCGCCCTTCCCGTAAGGGATTTCTATCAAGAAGGTGTCGGGGCGCTCGAGGTCTTCCACGCCGCGCTCGATACGCCCGACGTTCACGCCCTCAAGCCCTTCTACGTGCGCGCTTACATCGCGGAAGTACTGCTGCACTGCATCCGCGAGCAGCTCGCCAATGGGGAAGCTATGGATGGGTAAGACCTCGTTATAAACAAGGCCTAGTCTCGCCGAGCGCTTACGCGCGAACCAGTCTAGCAGGTGGAACGTCGACTGACGCAAGTAGTCCATCGGGAGCGCAGTGACCGCGTCGAAGTACGCGTCCTCAATCTCCAGCTCCTCTGGACCGACTCGTCGCACATGGAATCGTACAGCGTCGCGTCGTACGTCCGACCAAGGAACTTGTTCGTCCCCGGGGTAGGGCTGGAAGAAGTCCAGGAGCGCGGCGACTGTTTGCTCGAGAACATCGCCGAGCTGGCGCTCCCTCGGCGCAGCTGGTCCTCGGTGCGTACAATCCTCCGAGATACGCGCCCACATGCTGAGGCGGTCCTCGAAGGTCTCGTCGCGGGCTCCGTAACGCGCGAAGACCGCGTCCACCGAGCCCTTTCCGATTAAGCTGTCATTATCCGAGCCGCTGGACGAGGACACGTCCGAAGCGCGCCTCAAGCCTGGGATGCTACTCAGGTGGGAGCAGGTGTCCGAGCTTCCTTCGGACGAGTCGCTGACACTCCGTAGGTCGGGCATACTGCCGTGCGCGCTCAATTCGGACGCGCTCTCAACGGTCCAGCTCACGCTCTTCAAGTCGGGAACGGAGTCCTCGACTTCCGGGGGCGAGCCTTGGCTCGCTCCATTTCGTACCCGTTCACGAAGGGGGTCAGTGCCTCCCTCTTCGTTCCAATTGGACGAGGCGTCGTCAAACCACGAGCTCAAGTCGAACTCGGGGTCTTGCACGCGCGCTTTCGGCAGCGTGAACAGCCTCGACTGGGGCTTATAGGCGATCTTCAGGTCACCGCCTTCCGCCCATATCTCAAAGACGTCGGGGGCGTCGACTCGGTTCTGCCCAAGTCCTTCGAGGTAGTACTGTTCCAATTTTATTTGGACAACAGTAACTTCTACGTCGCCTAGCTCCTCGAGGTATCGCTCGACGCTCAAGGCGTCGTTAGGATCAAGCCCCTTCTCCTCAAGGATCTCCTGTGCATACCATAGCGCCGGCATGAAGTCAGGGTTTCGTAGGAATTCCTTGGGTATTGTGAGTTCCGTGTCGCGCTGGCTATCCAGTATTATATAGTCATTGTCTGACACGGAGTATAGCAGGAAGCGGCCTTCCTCGAAGGAGCCTTGCGACTCGCTCCAGGTGTCCTCGGGGTACGGCTGCGCGGCCTGGAGCATCCAGGCTGCGTTGAACGCGTATATGTCCCCGATGCTCCTTGCGGTACGTTGGTCTAGCGCAGAGTCGTCGGTAATAACTGAGCTTATTTCAGAAATTAATTCGAAGTCGGAGTCGGAAAATTCCAGTGTCTCTATGGGTTCCCGTTCCCCGTCCTCCTCGACTCCGTCCAAGTCGAATCGCATGGCGCCGACCTGCAGTGTTTCGAGCACGGATGTGCTCTCAAACAACGCGTCGCGCGAGGCGGATCCGGACTCCAGGCGCACTGCGTGCGTGCTCATGCCTGGCGGCTTCCCCTTCTTCTTAGAAGGTAACGAAGTGTTCTTCTCGCAGTTCCGCGCTAAGTGCCCGGGCTCCCCGCAGGTAAAGCAAAGGCCCTTGGCCAGCATCTCGTTGCGCTTCTGCGGCGACAACTCCACGCGCTCGCCTTTTCCAGGTGGCGCGCCCACAGACGAAGTCCTCAGGACCTCTTCGCGAGGCCGAGAGGGCCCACTCCAGCGCCCTCCGCGTCCGCGTCCGCGGCCTCGGAATGCTCCTCGCGCGGGCGCGGGCTTGTCGGATCGGCCTTGGTTTGCGTCCGTCTTCGTCGCGCCTTGCGGCGGTTTAGAAGAATTCTCGTAAGTCTTCTTTGTTATCAATCCGAGCAGTATCTCAGCCTGCTCGGCAGCCTTTACCATTTGTTCCCATGTAGCCACCTCAGCGTCAATTTTATCGCGATAAATTTCCGCCTGGATGGCCTGGGTGAAGCTATTAAAAAGCTTCACGACCTTCTCTTGAGTTTCCTCAAGGCCAATGGTGTTGTATATTGCGGACCATTCCGCGACGTGCGCCGCGACGTCCTTGGACCCCTGGAAACAGCGGTCCAGACGCTTGCGCTGCTTAATGCGGAAGTCCGCCGGGAAGCAGAACTCGAAGAGTTCTATGAAAAATTTCTCTAAGGCCCAGACTTCTCTATCAGGCTCTACGACCTGATTATAGAAATCTAAGGCACGCCCGTCCAAGTAATAGGACACGAAGAAAACCTGCTCGTCAGCAGCAACGTGCCCCATTTTCACATAGGCCCGGGCCTCCCGCGCGAATCGCTGTATCGCGTTCGCGTTCGACTCGCCATTGTATTTCTTTGGCGGGATCGGTTTCAGCGTCATTTTCTGGGTACGCTCATGGCCACGTCTTCGTTTCGAAGATAACCGCGGGCTCGTCGCCCTAGATCGCCTTGGTCTCGACCCATCTGTGCTCGAGTGATTGGAGCTCTCGCTCGAATCCGAGCTAGAGTCGTCAGATGGGTCGGACCGCGACAATGTAGGAGCGGCAGAGGTAGCGGCGGCTCCTCGAGGTATTGACCTCTTGAAGAAGTTCTCGGCGGCCACTCTCCCGGGAGTTCCACCTCGCGGGAGGGGCGTCGTGACGCGCGTTCGGGCTGCGTCCGACGCGCTGAACAAGGGCTTATCGGCGCCCGATAGGTCCTTGACTTTCTTAGGCACGGTGCGCCGCTTCTCATCAGCCAATTGACTGATGCGTGAGTTCAGCAGTTCAAACATCTCCTCTAAGGAGAGTTTGACCGGCGGCTTGTCACCGCCTGATTCTACCGGTGCGCTACCGGACTTATTTGGTTCAGGTGTTGAAAACTGAACTTTGGCCATAGGTGGGGCCTCGGGGACTTTCGCGGGGTCAGGTTTCGGCGCGGCGCCAGAAGTACCAACGGGTACCGTGGATTCTGGCGCGGCGCGTGTCTCTGCCCGCGAAGTTCCCTTCGCCTTGGGGCTCCTAGAGCGCTTTCGGCTCTTCCTAAGCTTCGGCGTAGACGAGCTAACTGGCTCGAAATCCACCAGGAAGCCGGTAGGCGACGGATCGTCCTCCACTTTCACACGGTTGATTTCTTCGTAGTTAGCGAACATCTCGCGTTGCGCGTTCAGCTCCTCATCAGAGAAGCCGTCAAACGCGCTGATGCCTCCCCAGTTGCGCGGGTCCGGACCTTTACCCTTAGGGTTCGAGGGTCCGGCTGAAGCGTTGAAGCTAATGAGGTCGCCCTCGTCTTCAACTTCCTCAACCGTCGCGCGGCGCGTCTTGGGCGCCGCAACAGCAGTTGGTTGAAGGGCCGGCATCGACCCAACTGAGGGGCCGCTGCTCCCCAGGCTTTCATCCTGGGGCTTAGGTGCGATACCGAAATTTCGCACCGAGTCTTTAATTACTTGACCAATCTCAGATGCTGACTTCCGCGCCAAACGGGCGCGGAAACTGTCAGCAATCTGTTCGTGGCGACGGACGATTGCCTCGAGCTCTGCGTGGCTCAAGTCGTCGGTCGCCTTGGCCAGGGTAGACTCCGTCTCAGACCCTTGCCCCGACTCAGACGCGTTCGAAACAGAAGCAGGTGTATTAATGGTAACTATGCTTCCGTTCGAAGGGCTACGCTCGCGATGCGAGCGCGATGTCTTACGAGTAACTGGGGTCCATCCCCTGTTCTCGTCCTCGTCCGCCGACGACTCGCAGAGCGCGTCGGCGTCCGAGCCACTCGTCGTAAGGACGGGCAGCGCAGACGAAAGTCCAGCTCCACCAAGGGTGGTGGGGCTTAGGGGTCTCGCCACCGAAGTGACGGATGCCGCCGAAGCGGATGAGGGTCTCGCCGCCACGAAGGCGGCGGATTCCAACGCGGATGCGAAGGATGGGATACCAGTGTCCCGTGCGTCCAGGGTCCCGAAAGCGAGAGCTTGAGGGCTGAATAGGGGCGCCGGGGCGGGGTGGTGTCCGCTGCGAACAGCGGAGCGGGTATAAACGGGCTGATTCTTCTTGTTGTCCATTATAGATTGGCTCTTCAGAAAGTGTCGCGGCGGCGGTAGTCGACGTTGATCAGACGAGGGGGTAACCAGCGAAGCAGCGACAAGCAAGAGCACTCAAAAAGATGTGACGGAAAAGCTTCGGCGAGTCGGTAGAGTCGGTCGAAGGCGGTTTCGGCACACGGGTTGTTCGTAGGTAGTTGGGTAGTCGCTCCAACTGGGTGAGTGTTGTATAGGATAGATTGACTGGGTAAGCTAATCTAAGGACAAGGTATATATACTGACTACTAGGGGCTAAAGTAAAACGGTGCCAAGGTACAAAAGTGAAACAAGTAAAGTAAAATGAATAAGTGGTATACTACCGTTACACACCGACAGTACCCGCTTCACGCGCTGACACTCCAACACCTCCAACATCTCCCTCCGCTGATTTAGAGGCTCGGGACGAATTTGAAGAGTTTGGATTCGAAATTGAGGACGACTTGGATCTTCAACTGGATCCAGAGGCCCCTCAGGCTGACGTCAACACAGGTCCGAATGAGGAAGAGCCAGCCGTACTTCCTGGGCCGAGTCCCCCGGGTTCTGGCGATTTTTTGGCCGCCTCTATGCCGGTTCTGGATGTCGAGGACTGGGCCCTGCCTCTCGTGGCTGGTAACGGGACTCGTCTGCGACTCAAACGACGCATCCGAAAGATTGAAGCTACTTGTGACTGCGGTGAAGTTGTGTCTGAGACAGAGCGCGAAAATCCCGCCGTGTCAATCAAATGCAGTCGGGAGTCGTGTGAGTCTGAATGGGTGAGTCTTTTTCTTCGCAAACTGATTGCTGTTCACTGAGAAGCATACACAGTATCATCGCCGCCATACTGATCAAAGTGGCAGTAGCCATGCACCGAAGAACTGGGTCTGTGAGACATGTGCTCGCTCAAAGCGCCAACGGAAACACTAGTAATTTTGTGTAGATATGTGGAGCTATGCATGGTCCCATTTGACGTGCCTTGACCGCCGAAACTGAGGCCTGTACTATGCAGAACACTGTAGAGTTCAAAGGATTCGGAAACTCTCTATTTCCTGGGATGTTCGCTACATATTTGAGCGCCAGATCCGATATAGATGTACTGAAGGTCCTCTATGAATATTTTTAGAAAAATCTATGGAGGCCCCCGTCCGTGGCACATTTTCTCGCCGGACGCGAACGTTGATCAAAACCGTCCTTCCTAAACGGGACATTTTCCCATCACGTGTTGCTTATTGTTGTGATATTGACAGCTCGGCCATCGGGCTGATGACTGATATGATTAGTAACCCCGAACATATAAGTAGAACACAGCAGATACTTGTAGAATATTCTAGATATACTTCCCAGTAGTATATAAGCCTGTAGTAGTTTAGTGCTTGAGCATCTGATTGCTCTAAGCAAGCCTTCTAACAGACAGTGCTATTGCAATCTTACCCTCTCTATATTACTTGCCGCTCTCCCCATCACTCCTATTTCAACACAATCAGATCTCGGTTCCGTCACCGATCACCCGACGACCATGTCCACAGACCCCATCCACCGAAATTATGTTTCGGCTCTCCAAGGCAGTGATAACTATGCTGCATGGAAAGTTCAAATGATGGACATCCTCACCGACATTGGCCTCGAGGACCACATCGATCCCAACTCCTCGATCCCTGTCGATCCCACGGCATTGGCAGCGTGGAACAAAGCTGATCGCCGCGCTCTTTCCACAATCCGACTCCGTGTAGCTTCCGATGTAGTGCAACACATCCAGGGAGAGACCAAAGCACTGAGTGCATGGGAGATGCTCTCACACTTATTTGAGCTCAAAGGTCAAATGGGCATTGTGCTAGCCCGTCACAAGCTCTATAGCACACGCGCACCCACCGATCTAGCGCTCGAACCCCACATCAAATTGATGCGCCAGTTCCAGGGAGAGCTCCAGTCGCTTGGGCAGGAAGTCACAGATGGAGACTTTGCTATTGCCCTACTCAGCTCCCTACCACCTGATTGGGACACATTTGTCCGATCCACCCTGACTGGAACCACCACTCCCCAGTCCAAAACCACCATCTCCGCAATTCTCACGGAGGAGCGCCGCCGGAACGACCGCGATGGAGAATCCAAAACCGACTTGGCAATGGCAGCCGGACATCATCGTTCCCCGAAATCATTCCGATCACCCACTCCGAATTCTTCTCCCACACCCACGACGTCTTCCCCATTTTGGAAGAAAGCAATCTGCCATAAATGCGGTGGCAAAGGCCATATTGCCCGGGTTTGCCCATCACCGGACAGTGATGCCCACGACAGAGCAAATTTCGCCTTCGAGACTTTTGAGGATCATTCAGCCGAAGATTACACCTTCTAGGCAACTCGGCAAAAGACATCATCTTGGATTGATGCAGTGATTTAGCATGTTGCGGCAGTAGGATTTATGGTGCAGGGCATAGTGCCAGTCCACAACTTCTGGAGCTGTCAAGCCACCTTAGCCTGGGGCTGTGATATATCAGCTCCGCTAGATTAGCGAGGTGCCACGATATATGAAACCCGCTGGTCCAGCGGTGTTTCTGATATATCAGACCAGCCTTTCATTACATTTAATATAATAATGCCCCGCGACGTCCAGGGCTCTTGGTCAACGTAGCAGACGGCGAGCAGGTGAATCAGTCAGTTACATAATCAATTCCCAATTGGGAGACGACGGCGAGCGAAGCTCGCCGTCGTTGGCCACGATGAGCACAAAAGAAATGTAAAATAATGCCTAGAAATACACAAAAAATGGACAGGATGGCCTTGCGCCTAGCGCTGCCCTACGTCAATACTTCGTCCACATATGCCGCCTGCACTGGGCGCTCAGGCAACAAATCAATCGCTTCCTCCTCTTCCTCTGCCTCCGCGCCCGCATCGTCATCTTCACCACTTTCGTCGGCGGAACTGTTCTCGTCAAAGCCATCTCCTGCCCGGCCCCGCTCGATCAGATCCGGCAGCGTCCGCCACTCCTCGGTAAACGTGATGGCAAGCGCGTCCTGCAAGCGGGCCTGTCCTAACGCGTACGCTGACTCTCCCTCGAGCTGCGGACCATCCGGTAGGCCCCGCAGGCCCACCTGCGATCTCCACCAGGCCGCCCGCCACTGGGTGAACTGTAGCACGCACCGCATTTCCTCCTCCAGGAGATCGACCTCCTCCTTCCAGCGCAGCCGCCGTGCACGCGCTTTCGCCCACTCAATCCGTACCCCTGTCTATAGTAAGCGTAGGTCCGGTGTATCACACCGGGCCACATACCTTCCGCCATAGCCTCGTTGGAGCCCGGATCGTAGCTCTCCTGAGCGATCCAAATCCATGAGAGCGGGCGCTCGATCCGTTCGGTCCTTGCGCGCTTCGAGCGGGACTTCTTCTTAACCTTCTTCCCCGCCTGTCGCTCCGGGTCCCCAAACCGCGACCGCGGGAGACCCCGGACATCGTCCTCCTTCAGCTCCCGCAGCGTCCGCTCCCACTCGTGCCTCTTGAGAGCACGGCCTAATGCTTGGAGTGCCTTGCGTGCAGCGCGATACCGTGCGGCGCCTCGTCGGATCCGATCGTTCAGCGCCGTGATCTTGGCGTTCGAGCGCATGTTTGCGCGAACACCCCGAGAGTGCGTGTCCTTCAGCTTGTAAAGGTGCGTGCGGACCAGGAGCATCCGCCGCACCTCGTGCAGCGCCTCGTTCGCCTGCCCCACTCGCAGCCTATATTCGTGCTGCTTTATCTCGGTCGTGCACGAAGGCATCTCGCTCCCCGCCCCCGCGGACGCCGCCATGGCTGACGGCAGCCACAGCGTCAGGTCATGGACCTTGACACCCGGCACGGGCTGGCTCCCTGCACTCCGTGCCCGCGCCTGATCCTCCAGCTCCCGTCTCCGGACGAGCTCTGGAAAGAACCTCACTTGGACTTCGATCCAAGCAAAGATCTTGCGGCGCAATTTGGCGGTACGCTCGACTATCGCCCGTCTTTGATTGTCCGTCGGGTGCAGCCCTGTACCTGCGATATCAAAGCCCAAGATACGCCAGCCAGGCGTGTTAGCCTGTGCTCGCCGGCAGTAAGCAAGCAAGTCTTACTGTTGCTCTTCGAGCTGCAGCCCCATTGACAGCAGCTCGGTGATGTGCATCTCATCCCTGACCGCGGTGTCGTCCTCCTCCCCTGCCACCTCTCTTGCCGCCGCCTCGATCGCGAGCTCGCTGCGCACCTTTGCGAGGTGGTCGTCCTTGCGCAGCGTCTCGAAGGGATTAGGAGCGTTCGGATCAGCCTCCCATTTAAGGGCCATTTCCGTCCATTCCTGCACAGTGGCTGCCCCGATCGACTGCTCTAGATCTCGAAGCGCGCGCTCCGTGGTGACCATTTCCGGCACCGCCGTCTCGGTCTTCCTGCGCAGAGCGTAACCTGGGCGTCAGGAGTAAGTCGACATCCCTTTCGTCAATGTACTGACTCACCAAGTGCAATGATCTTCTTATGATTGAGATCGTTGAAGTGGTCATTGAGCACGTCGCGTCTTGCCCCGGGGCCCATTTCCTTCGTACTCCGCGCTAGGGGGTTCGCGTTCGCCCATCCGCGCTCCGGCGCTTCCCCATCCGTCTGGCCAACGTCGCGGGTGAGCATAAACGAAAAGCGAAGGTTGCACGCTTCGATGTGCGCCGGGAGATGGAATTTGGGGATGAGGAAAGTAAGGAACTTTCCTCTGCCGTCCAGCATGATCTCGTCGTTCTCGTACTGCAGCATACGGATCCAGATGTTTATGTGCCACTGACAAACGATGTCGTATGAAATGAAAAAGCGCATGAGGTCCGTGCCGACCACACTCCTCAGAAATATGTAGTCCATGTTAATATACCTGTGGGATTGTGAGGTATGGCTCCTCGTGTAGAAGATCTCACGTACCGCTCGCCAAGCTGTAGATCGCCAACGGCGTTCGGGCGCTTCATATTATGGCGGGCGCAATCCACTGCCCCAATTCCCGACGACGCCGTCCCCCGTGCCTCCCGGTCAGGCTTATCGACAGCATCATGCGCAACGCAATGGCTACGCTGCTTATCTGAATGAGCTCCAGTCCCTGTGGCATACAATGCGCTGCGTACCTCCTGAGTACGATGCCAGTTCGCGCGCACGTGTGTCATGTACGCGGCGACCTCACAGAAGAATGCCCAGCCTTTGCTGAGTCCGGGGTCCTTCTCTTCCGACGACACATCCTTGCGTTTGAGCCGGAAATTGGCATCAATTGCCAGGAATAGCGCATACAGAAACCTGAGGGAGGTAAGCCACGTCCGCGTTCGCTGCTAGAGACGATTTATAGGCTTACTGTTTTTCCTCGGACGCATCTTCCCACGCGGGCGGAAGATTCTTGCCAGGATGCGGGCAGGCAGGGCATAGCAGGGCGCATGAGCCGTTCTCTGTGCCTTCGATCCCAGCCGGATCATGACAGCGCCCGGCTCGCTTGAGCATTTTGAGGTCGCGCCATTCCCTCGTCATCCGCAAGAACTCGGGGTATCGATCCTGAGTGATGGGTTAGGGCACCAAAGCCTTCGGAAGCAGCGGGCACGGTACCTTGCTGGGCTTGTGCTTCATGTTGTCCGTCTCACGGGCCAGACTTGAGTAAAATTCGTAGCCAGAGCATTTCGACTCGAAGGATAGGAGGTGGTAGCGGTGGAGCACAGCAAAGGTTGCTGCGGTCCGGGGGTTGGTCGTAGTCGCTGGGAAGAGCCCTGCACGCAGTAATTGCACTGTTTCTGCTCCGCCTTGTCCACAGTTACAGTAGTCGAGGGCCACTTGATGAACACCGCTATTGTCGACGATAACGAAGTCGTCCCCGGGAGCCGGCCGCGGCAGTGGGCAGCGACGTTCCGATCCATACCAGTGCCCAAGCTGGATGCGATGGCCTAGATTCTTGAGCGTTCTTCTTGCAAATGCGGTCCCATTCCAGTACTTCGAAACATGAGTGTCATCGAGGCACCGAAGAAAACACACACCTCTATCCTGTGGAATGGAAGGTCGCGATGGGCTGCCATGATGCATCCCTGGCATAGAAGCGCCCTGCCAGCGAAGCAGTCAATGCATCGATGGTCCGCCGGCCCTTTCTTGCGTGCCGCGCAATGCAGCGAGTCGCGGTGATCCCCTCGCCCTTCCTGACGCACTTCAGGCTACCAACCTGGGCGGCCTATAGGGCCTATTGCCCCAAGGGACTTTACTGGCCCTATGGGCATTTTTTTGATGGGTTTATACAGGGCAGTGGGGACGTCCCAGTGCAGGTATGGGACGTCCCTGGGCGCCGCAGGCGCGCAAAAAATTGCCTTTTATAGCAGGTGTGGGACGTCCCAGCCGGCCGTAGGCCGGACGAAAAAAATGCCTTTTTTGGCCTGGTTTAGGACCAAATCCGTGCTGTGGGACGTCCCACCAGCCCAGCAGATTTTTTTTTGCTGCTGCGTAGGACTGCATACTATGTGCTGGGACGTGTAAGTATGCAGGGTATAGCACCTGCTACATACGTAGGTGGGTAGGACACATGTAGAACATGTACAGTGCAGCCCTTGCTGCATACATGGGCAGGTATCCCACGTGTAAAACACCACCAAAAGAAAATAAAAAATGCAGGCAGGCTGGGACCCGTAAGCACGTACGGTGCAGCTCCTACTTTACACGTGGGTGGGTAGGACACGTGAAAACATGTACGGTGCAGCTCTTATTTTACACGTGGGTGGGTAGGACACGTGAATACACGTACGGTGCAGCTCTTATTTTACACGTGGGTGACTAGGACACGTGAAAACACGTATGGTGCAGCTCTTATTTTACACGTGGGTGACTAGGACACGTGAAAACACGTATGGTGCAGCTCTTATTTTACACGTGGGTGACTAGGACACATGAGAACACGTACGGTACAGCTCTTATTTTACACGTGGGTGACTAGGACACGTGAAAACACGTACGGTGCAGCTCTTATTTTACACGTGGGTGACTAGGACACATGAGAACACGTACGGTACAGCTCTTATTTTACACGTGGGTGACTAGGACACGTGAAAACACGTACGGTGCAGCTCTTATTTTACACGTGGGTGACTAGGACACGTGAAAACACGTACGGTACAGCTAGAACAGTAATTATATTGAAAAAGATATGTCACGTCACACTTGCCTTCATGTAAACAAATGGGACATCCCACATGCAACACCGCCCCCACTTTTGTCTGCGGGACATCCCAGGATCATGTGGGACCTCCCACACAAACTAAGTGGGAATTCCCACCAGCATGGGGGCCCCCACGTCCAGGCATGGGACCTCCCATTGTCTTGGCGCTGGTCGTGGGACATCCCACCCAACAACCTGGGACGTCCCACGCAAAACCACTGGGACGTCCCACCTTTTGAAAATATATGTGGGACGTCCCACGCAATACCACTGGGATCTCCCATGTAATTAAAAAATATGTGGGACATCCCACCCATCAGTCTGGGACGTCCCATAGCCATTTTTCCGGATGGGAAGTCCCAGTCGGTTTTATTTCTTGAATGGGATGTCCCACCAATAAGGTTATCAGGAACATCATCAAGCAAGCCCCTACAATCATGATACTTATTCACAAACACTTTTTCCTCCCTTACTTGCCTTTTTCGGCTGCTAGGTGTTTTGGTTCCCAATTTGGCATCTGGCTCTTTTGAGTAGTAATTTTCTTATATCAAGAACCATCCAGCCTAGAACATTGTGCTTAATTACTCAATGTATTTATCTCAACTACATTCCCTGACTTCCTCATATACATTTCGCTCAATTTTCTGACTTGGTTCATAATCGGACAGGGCCGTGCCGAGATGCCGAATGCAGCCAAACAAAACAACCGCTACGGCCCCAAAAAGGATAATCGATAACGGGACAATCAGGCGGCGGTGCCGAGATGCCGAGCCTAAGCCAAACAAACAACCCATATCCGTCCGAAAAGGAAACTCCAGTCACTCATAACTCGAGTCACTCAGATTTGATACATATCATAAACTTTGCTAGAATATTTATGAATCAATTTAAGTATAAGCAGGAAATGGTTAAAACAAGCTATTATGACTTTCTCCGCTCCTCAGTCTGACAACATCTAACATCCCAAATGTCTCTCCAGCCTCTCTAGCCACCGTGCGCGCCGCGCGCCGCAGAGCTTTATACCCGGCGCTCTCAGGGTTCACGCGCCAAGCTGGATAGTTGGGATCCCCTACAATGAAGCCCTGCGCACCATCAGCTTTGACGGACAAAGAAATTGCTAAAAATTAGAGCTTACAGATACCATCATACTGTCCATCGGTGTCGTCGAGTCCCTGTATCTCCTCCAGTTCTCCTCACAGCCCTCCTCGCTGGTAAAGCCGTTCGAGGGCCGGGGCTTTGAAACGAACAGAGTAAGAAGCTTTAACGGACAAAAAAATCGCTAAAAATTAGAGCTTACAGATACCATCATACTGCACATGGGTGGCGTCCAGTCCCTGTATCTCCTCCAGTTCTCCTCACAGCCCTCCTCGCTGGTTAAGCCGTTCCAGGGCAGGGGCTTTGAAACGAACAGAGTAAGACGCGAATGAACGAAAAAGTGAGACGGGTCGGTACCTCGAGGCGTTGCAGATGCTTTTTAGAGCGCTGCAAATGCTTGAAAGGACAGGCCCCCGCCACGGAATGGTCAAACGCGCAACGGGTCCTGAAAGGAAGGCATCGCCGCGAACGACGCGTAGTAAATATAGAGGGCATTTTAGCGAGTGGGCAAGTGCAAGGGAAGATTGAACAGCACGCACCAAAATCTTCGACCTTTATATCCTGCGTGGCCCACAGTGCCATGTCCATCACCAAAATCGAACAATGGCGGCCACCATCAACCAGGGTGCGAAAGACGGACGATCTCGATATTGGTTACCCAAACAGGAACAATGGGCCACCGAGAACCAAAGTGGCACGTACTTCGCTGCGCAACACAAAGCAACCTTGGACATAACGAAAACTGACATATACACAGGACATTACTGGAAGCGGCACACAATGAGGAAATATTATCAAGGAGAACAACGGGATATACAAAAAAAACAGCATCTAAGTAAGTACATTGAAGATCGCCGCTCCCTTCCCAACAAAGATTACCGGCGGCATTGAGTGGATAGCGTCCGCGGGCAGGTGGGCGCGATCTCGAGCATCGTTGATGAGCCCCTCGACATCCGTGGCCCATATTTGAACTGTCCGCGCGTTCATTGAGCTTCGGCAGAATGTATGATAACATCAAATTACTTACGGTGGCACCAGTACTCGAGACGCCGGCGCAGCTCGCACTCTGGCTGGTCCTTGTACGTATTGGGCAGCTGGAAGGTGAATCGACGGCGGTGGAGCGTCTGGAATCGCGGGGCGGCCTCCTTCAGATGGTAGTACGCATGCAGTTGACGCACTGCAAAGGCCGCTGCAATCAGTCAAGAGAATCACGATAGGAATCCACTCATACATTTGGTGTCGAGCTCCGCGCGGCGCGGGTCTCCCGCAGGGAATGGGTTGACGACGTCCGGGATAACTCGACGCCCTGCTAGCAGAGAGGCTTTCTGAAGGTCGCCGTTCGAGCGGAGCATCAGCTCGTGATACGCACGAATGAGGAGCTTCTGGAGCTGAAGGGAATCAGTCCACTCGTCCTCGACGTCGAAGCTCGTATCGAATTCCGTCTTGTAGGCGTCCACTGTCGAACGAACATCAGTTGAGAATCAAAGTCGAATAGCCCAAGATACGCACCGGCAGCAAAATAGTCTTCAAGGTCATGGACCCTGTCATTGAAGCTACACTCGGCTGGAAACCCAGCATCAGAACAATGCCAGGCGAGGAGATTAATTGCGCACCTGCACGGGCCCTCAGCTCGACCAGTTTCCCATACGCCTCTGATTTTCGCACGTGCCAGGCATCGTTTTCCGCGTCCGCAATGAAAGTCCCGTAGAGTTCTTCATAGTCGTCCACTGTCAAAGCATTACTTTGAAGGACGGACGGCAAAACTCGCGACGTACTGGCATGTTCAGCCTCCAAGACCTCCATGCTCCCTTCCGGAGCGTCCGCTGCGCCATATTGAATCAGTTTAGTTCCGCGCCAGAACAGCTACAACTTACAAGCTGCAGCCATCAACGCACAAACCTCCTTATTCATTCGCGCGCGGTCTTCTTCTTCTTCTTCGATTGGCCGCGCAGACGGCGGCAGGACATAAGGTGGACAGAAAGGCGAGAAGAGCCTGCGCAAGCGGCGCTGATTGCGTGTCGGGGGCATAAGTGGTGGTAGGAAGGGGAGGAGAATAGGATGGACGCGCCAGCAGTATAAATTTCTCCCAAACGCGTCGTTTGCTGTGTCCTCGGGGCCACCATCAATATGATTCGTAGACCGCTTTCCTTTCTTGACAAAATTGTGGCTTTTCACTTGGCGAGCGCCACTTGTCGCTCGATTGGGCGGTATCTGATCCTGGGGCCACCGCTCATTGTCCTGCGCAAGTCCAGCGCTCGCTCCTGTTCGCTCGATTGGGCGCTCTCCGATCGTGTGGCCACCGCTCATTGTCCTCCACACAACTCCTTTGCGCTCGCTCCGCCTCGCCCGATTGGGCGCTGCGCAATCTTCTGGCCACTGCTCATTGTATTCTGTATTGCGTAGTACACATTGTTATTCTACATCTGCATACGGCCCATACATACTCGGGCCACACGACTCGCGACTCTCGACATCATGGTGGTCAAGAGCAAGAAGCAGATAGGCGCCGTGATGCACAGCCCCACTATTTGTTGTGAGGCCTGTCGGCAAGGCTCGGCATAATCGACCACGTGCCTTAGTCACGTGTATCTTCAGACGCGACGCGTCCACGCGTTTCATGTGAAGTACATTATTTATTACAAGTCTACAAAGTAGTTTTCTATCGAGTATGTGTATTAGTAGTCTGTTTGAACGCTGCGATACATATCCGCAGTCTCCACTGCTGCTAATGTGTCGATATCTTCCTCGGGGCGCTCTTCCTCCTCGTCCTCGCTGTCATCCTCATCTTCCCCATAATGTCTGTCCTCCCCTCGAGCCGCAACGTGAGCGTCCACCAAGCACGCAGACAGCTGGGATGCTGATGGCCCCCAGGGGGGAATCGCTGTCGTGTCCATTCCGAGGTCCGGCAGTCGCTTGTCCCAGGTGGCACATAGGCGGACCAAGTCGTCGCGGACTAGCTGGAGCTGGTATTTATCGCGCGACGACTCTGTTTCAAACCATCAGGAGTTTGTTCTGTTATATGGTGGAGGTTACGCACTTGCGCGCCCTATGGCAATGTTCACCACCGCCCATTCCTCTGCAAACCAAATCTGAAGAGCGCATCTTTCCTTCTTCAGACGTAGATCCTCCTCAGCGCTACGATCCAGCTCCAGCATCGCCTTGATCCCCGAGCGAACTTTCTCGTCGGATAGCCATGGCGGTGGTTCAGTCGCGCTTATCTCATCGTCGTCCAAACCGACATCCTCCCAAACCGCGTCGTCCACATCCAGCTTCCATATCCCTTTTGCAGGGATTTCCACTGGTGCAATAGCCCCGCGCGGGGCCTTCCCCTCCGCCACTAGCCTTGACATCTCGCGACAAAGCTTGTTGTATTCTGAGTTAACTTTGCTGATTGTTGGCTCGCGGCGTTTAACAGCGGATTCCGTGTGGGTGTACAATTTTTGTTCTGCCAAATGATAAGCTGAGCGAAATCAATCATGCGCACAGGATACCGTTAACAAGTCGGCGAAATGATCGCTCCACGCGGTCAAGCTCAAATTTCCTAGCTCGCAGGCGGTCTCGCAGCCGGCGTTTCAGGGCGCGCGCGTTCATTTTCAGTTGCAGGTATTGACTGCTGCCTAATCCGTTCAGCGACTGACGTTCTCACAGCGGCGGATCGTAAATAATGGGGGGTCCAAAGTTAATCCCGTTACTTACCATTTCGTAAAGCAAATGAAAGCAACCAAAATCAGATGCAAAATTTCCCATTTAAGACTCAACTAAATCTAATCCGATTCCTGTAATTATATTTTAAAATTCATAAAGAACTTAAACTGCTCCGAAGTCAATGAGTAGCCAATCAGAGTTCAGGGATCCGAATTAAGGAGACTTTGAAATGTATTGTTTTATCCAAAAAATAAGAAGAAAAATCAGATCAAGCTTAGTTAAGTCTGAAATGGGAAATTTCATCTCTGATTTTAATTATCTTTATTTGGTTTACGAAACTAGCTATAACGGGATTAACTTAAAACCCTCCATTATTTACGATCCGCCGCTGTGTCTGTTACACCCAGAGCTGCCTCTTTCCGGTCGAGTTCAGATTGTGCCTTCTCCAGGGATTCGGACGCGGACTCGAAAGCTATTTTTCGCAGCGCGCGTCGGGCTCCGCATCCATCACGGCATCCAGGAACTCTTGCCTCAGCTCTGCGACCTGGGCTTTCCGAAATTTTACTGATGTTCGCAGCAGCAATACTGCGTTCACCGCGTCTTGCCCTTTCTTTTTCGTCCGCCCTACAAAACCTATGAGTGGCCGCATGTATAAGAATGCCACTGACTTTCCAGAGTCCGTCAAAGCCTTTTCGGTGTCTCTACGTTTCTCCGCGCTGTGCGCGTGTCGACGACGAATCCAGTCTCCGAGCCGTTTCAAGCTCGACTCGTCGGCGTGCTCGATCTGCATGTCGAGGGTGTAGATTCTGTTGTGGTGCTGCGTCAGGCTGTTAGCTTACCAATGATATCCCATGAAAAACAGACTTACACCGCAAATCCGCAAGTTCGCGATCAGGTGGCTGATAGAGTGCCAGAAGCGCTCGCAGCCCTCCCCGTTTGTGAAGCCGAATCCTTCCCGTTTCCTTGGGTGATAGATCAATTGGCACGCCCATTCGTGTCCAAACGCGTGAAACACCGAAACTGCGAACTCAAGGCGGTCAATGTAACGCTCCAGGAACCCCCATCTCCTGCAGCTCCGCTCCAGACCACAAGCCACATCGTACAGCAGTCCCACCCGGATGTCGCGCGGGATCTCCTGGAACAGCTGTTCAATCAAAGCGAACACATTGAACTGTTTTTCCCCTGCAGAATGCATGTTAACGAGCCATAGTACACGGTCGTGGCGGCAGAGCAGCCCCATTATCGCAGTGTCTTCGAAGAACTGCGGGCTCGCCTTTTCGCGGTTTTCGTTTGCTGCGGTGAAAGATGACTCGCATGCGTCCAGCGTGGAGGTCGGGAGGCGCAACTGCGGATGTTCGTACCCGTCAATTGGCTCCTCTGCCAGTGCATCTCGCATCGCCTTTTGACGCTTTTCGCGGCGGCTGTCCGCGTCGCCGGCGCTACGTACACCGTCTACGTAAACTTCAGTTCGGGCGGCGTCCTCCTCCTTGATGAAATGGGAATCAGGGTGGGACCTAGGCGGGTCACGCCCCCCCTGTCCCTTGCCCTTCAGCCTCTTCTGTGTGAAGCATGCATCGATGCACGCGCAGAAATCCACGCTGTGGCTCGATTACACAAGCGGACATTTTTCAAAGAACAGATGCTTACAGGACTGACGGGTCATGCTTCAGGTTCCCGAAACATGCAGGACAGCGACGCCGAAGATACTCGCTGGCTCGCGTCCGGGGCGGGGGTTCCGGGAATGGATTCTCTGGCCTGGTCTGCTTGGGTGACTTCTCCCTCTGCCTTTTTCGTTGCCGCGGAGTTGGAGATGGCGTTGTGGGGGTGGTGGAAGCGGACCTGGTTTCGCGGTTCCGATGGGGACTTCGCCCGCGCTCCGCTGGCGTGGGCGAGGTACCCATAGCTTCAGACGTAGATGGAGACGGAGGAGATGGGACATCTTCCGGCGGAGGAGATTGTCGTGTGGATCCAGGCGATGCCTCTGCTGTTCCCAAGTGTTCGAGCCGCGCAGACTCAATGGCCTTTGCGTAATGGGCCTTCGTTTCGCTTCGTAGGTGGATGTACCACTGTAGGCAGTTGCCGAATCGACGACGCAGAGAATCCTATAGGAAGACGTTAGACGATTTGGACGAAGGCTCCACGGTGGACGCGCCTGATGTTTCAGCTGGAACCCCATACTGCTCAGACAGTACTCCAGCGTTGTCGCGAAGGCCGTCGTGTTTGGAGCGATGTGGAGAAACAGGTTTTTGGAAAACTCCAGCACCCGCAAGTCTACAGCCAAGGACGGTAAGATTGGCGCGCAAGGGAAGGCACCACATCGCATGAGTTGCTCCGCGGCCGGGTGGCAATCACAGATTGTCAGCTCCACATCCTCGACGGCTGTCCGGGTCCTTCAACAAATGTACTGGCCGGCAACAGAAGAAACACGCACCTGAGAAGCGCACGATAGCGACGTTGCGAACCTTTTTAGGACAGACGCAGGTGTTTGGAGGCGTTGTCGGTAAAGGTAGATTGTCGACGTGGCGGAGAGATTTCGTCTTGTAAAGGATCCGTGTGTACTCGGGGAGGATTTTGGGGATCACTTCCAGTTGCCACCGCCGCGATTGCGAGAGGCGCTTGCGTTGATGCCGCATAGGGTCGGGAGGCGGAGTACGGTCAGGCGCCTCGATATCGCGGGCGTCATACCAGTCCTGGTCCTCGTCTCGCGCATCCACACCGTACGTAGTGTGTAGCTGGGGTAGGCGCGGCTGCACCAGGGTTCGCCCGTTCGGAAGATATATGTCGGGGAGTGTGGCCAGGTGATACACTGTTCTGGTGCGGACATTGGGGACATTCGGGCCAGGGACAGCCACGGATGTCCTCGCTGCTTGCATTGTTTCGTACGCAGCAAGCCTGCGCGCGCGACTGTGGAGGTGGGCCATGTACGAGTGAGTCTGTGGGGTACGAGTTAAGCTGTGTACGATGACTTTGATCGATGCCACCCACATTATTCTTTGTGCTCAGCGCTATTAGTGATTCCCCGTCCACCGAGTACAGTACAGGTACAGGTTGTGCGTAGTTCTGGTACGTAGTAGTTGTGGTATGTACTATGCGCGAGCCTAACGCGTCCGTCTCTTTAGCTATTTAGCTCTTTCCTTTCCTGTACTTGTTGTTCTGGCGATTCGACTATTAAGTTATTTCGTGGCTTTACATTGGGTACGGTAAGCTACTTCCACACTGCTAATCTACACTACTACTGACGACCACTCCAAGCGATGATGGTGGTCGGGAGCAAGAGCAAATAGACGCCCGTGACCGTTTGGCAGCGTCACTTGATGTGAGGCCTCCCGGCAGGACGTCGGCATGAGACGCGGCCACGTGACTTGACCACAACGCAATAAACAAGTGATTGGGAAGTAAGTACATTTGTAGATTCATACTGAAGTACATTTACAATTGATTTCAGATTAGAATGAGGTGCGCGGTAGAGCTCCTACGCCCGGAATGTCGACCTCCTCGTTCAGCGAACGGCACAGATGTAGAATGTGAAAAAAAAAAAGGCCCACCCCCGGGGAGCCGCACGCCGACGACATGCTGCCCATAATCGTGTTGAATCTCGGGCCGAATTTCAGCATATGACCCGACCAGCGACTCGTTCCCTTCCGCGTCCGGGCCAATGATCAAAACACGCTGGGCGCGAGTCATGATTGAGCTGCCGTCGTCGTTGTTCCTCAACGGCCTCAGGCATATTGCTGGAACCACCTCCCTGGTTTGCATTTGGCCAGGACCAGGTTTGGCCACCCGATATACCATGAGCTTCTTCGAGTCGATGTCCGATTTTCTAAATGGCTGGGCGAGGGCCAGGACTCCAATGCAATTCTCCAGCGCGGCAAGGCGGCTGCTGGTCTTCATCTTCGACGTGGATTTGAAGGTGAAGGCGCCTTCAATGACGAAATCGATGCGTCGGTTGATGATACTTGGCGAGCACACCCACTCGCCGTTTCTCTCGCCCGGCATGCGGCCGTTTTCATAAGCCGCTGTGAAGAAGTTGAATCGAGCTTAGATATCAGATTGGAATAGTTACAGTCAATGCCCCAGCTGGCGTCTGCCGTTTCAATCGACTGCGGGGGCGTAGCGGGACGCTGAGCACGACGTTCATCTGCATCTGGCATTCGCAGCCTGGATGCGAAGCGGCTTGTGCGAGGCAGGAAGACTGCTT
The DNA here is from genome assembly GCA_029282135.1 of Mycena belliarum. Classification (NCBI taxonomy): domain Eukaryota; kingdom Fungi; phylum Basidiomycota; class Agaricomycetes; order Agaricales; family Mycenaceae; genus Mycena; species Mycena belliarum. The sequence continues at coordinate 51,299 of JARJCN010000067.1, forward strand.
CTTGCAGAGGCAAGTTCGTCCTGCAGTTTTAGTGAGGATAGACACACAAATAAGCCAATAGGAAACCACAAACGCATCATGAACCAGGAGTTTGATGTCGACAGTGAATGTGGTGTTCTTCTTGTCCTCCCTTACCGTTACCATGATGCCACGGAAGTCCGAGAGACGGAAATTGTGCGCCACGGCAGGGTTGGCCCGCCTGGCGGCGTCCAAACGATTTGCACGTCGTGGGCTATCAAAGTCCCCGACCACCATGCCGGCTTTGTTCTTCAGAACGTTCCCCACCACTCGAACAAACATTCCCTCGAAACGTCGACCCACAGTGTTCAGTGAAGCCGTTGTTTCGGCTGCCCTTTGGATAACACCACTGGTGGGGCTGAATTGACCACCGAGAGGCGACCGTTCGTTGAGAAAGTTGACATGTGCGGAGTGCACATGGAACTACACAAGATCAGAACGACAAATGAACAACAAAAACATGAAAGGTAACTGACATTCTGATATTGTGGAATGTCTTCGCCGGGTTGAGGTTCGGCGCTCTATGGGATGAATAGTCAATTGTGAATCAAGTCCTTGAGAACGCTGAACGTACATCGAAGATTTGCAGAGCACCCCCGCGCTGGACAGCGACGACAAACCCTTGACGACCTTTGTGCTGCCCGGCATCGACAATGACCGCATCTCCATGCTGAAACTCTCGACGAACATCTTCCAGCGCACACTCCATTGTCGTTGAATCCGCATCGTTTAAAGTCATGGTGACGACGAAGCCACTTTCGTCGATATCCTGGATGACTCCGATGGACCGGCGACAGGAGATACGATCTAGAAGACGGAGCGGTGGCGAGAAGGCCAAAGCATGGCGGCGGAGCTTTGACAACTTGAGCCAGCGCCCCGGCGCTGCCTCTGTAATTTTCTCGTTTGGGAGATAATCTAAGGCGGTCACCTTGGCCTTGGGGATCTGTCCAAAGACCGTGCCGATTGAGTTCGTGAGATCGAAATCGCGAAGTTCGATGATCCATCCACTGTCCCCTGCGTCTAGACCCTCCCCTTCGGGCTCAGGGCCGTCTTGGATGAGAACGCGGTCGCCGGGGACCAGAGCAGTTGAGCGAGTGCGACACTGAATGCTACGGATTGCCGATAGCCGCGAGGCTTGGAAGGGGATCATGTCATCGGGTGTAGGCTGTACCGTCATGTAGTTCTGTCTGAAGAATGGAGGATTAGTTTTCGTGACGATTTCGCAAACGTCAGGGCCGATGGAATCAGGCAGTCGTGGAACGATGCATTGTGTTGCTGATATGACCAGCGCCAGGGGGTGACTCCGCTTCCGACTTCTTAAACGAATCCAGTTTCCAGAGGGCAGGGGAAGAGGGACGAGACCGTGGACGTGAGGAAGCTGTGTCTGCCAAAAGGGCACAAGTTCTTCCGGCGGTGGTTTGACCGACTGGTAGTTACGTTTCAGAAGTGGGGTGCGCGCTACCTCCAACACGCATGCATCGTATTCCTCCCTCCGGGGGTAGTCGGTCGGGCTCTTGTCGTTTCGCCTGACGAACTTTGTAGGGGACACGACCAGCGCCAGTGCTTTGTTACGGGGGCCGCTGTGGTCGTAAAACCAAGTGCCTATTGGGAGGGCAGCTGCATCGGGGCGCGGCATAACCAGCGTCGTGGTCGCACGGACAGCGAAGAGGAGTTCAGAATCGTGCACCCCAGGCTCTGAATCCTTGTCTGGACCATCATCATCTCCGCCCCCTTCATCACCCTCTGATTCGTCGTTGGGATCCTGGTATCCTTGTGCTGAGCGCTCGTAGTGGCTAGCTAGCGCACGCAGATCGTCCGCCTCGTTCGGGTCCTCCGGTGGTCCGGGTAGCGGAGGAGCGTCCGTGTCCACAACCTGGTCGTCGATCCATTCTGCAGATAAGTGACCTTCAGCACTGCGCGGACCGTCCTCAAGAAGAAACGCACCTATATCGGAATCATGCACGCTGCCCTCCTCATCATCATTGTCCCCATCCTCGGAATCAGAGGCATGGACATCGAAGAACTTGCGGACGCGGCGCAGCTGAAGGGGCTGCGAGTGCAAGCGTATGCGCTTTGCGGGGCGCTCGACGTCCGGAGAAGAAGGTCTTGAGTGCGTGCTAGGAGCTGAGACGTCGGCATGCGCTTCCTCGAACTGGATCCGTTAGATCTTGGGAGGAGTCAGGAAAGAGACGGACTTACAGTAGTAGGAGATGGCAGGCGCGCCATGGAAGTAACGTTGAAGGGACTTGAATAGCGTGAATCGAAGGGGGTGGGCTCGCGGGACTCCGGGTCCGGAAGAAAAAGCGGGGTGCGCTCTCGAAGCGCGCTTGCTGAAGCTAAAAGGTCCAAATTTGAAGGTGCAGAGCTGGCGAGAATGGAGAGCGCTGCGCTGGCCGCTGGCGGTGTTGCGGGCGGGGGCATGTCGGGCGTGCTGCGCGATGGTCCAGCATTCAAAAGATGCTCCGGAACGCGGTATGGTGCCGGCGCACGTAGCCTGCTTTCATGGCCCTCGAGAATCTCGTCCAGTGGGAAGTCGCGCGCATCGGCGGCGCGGATCTGCGCCTCGGCGTCGTCCTCGTCATCGTCATCGTCCATTTCGTCGTCGGCGTCGTCTTCATGCGCTTCGACGGCGCTGTCGTCGATGTAAGGATTACGGATCTCCGCCTCCGCGTCGTCCTGGTCCTGGTCCTGGTCCATTCGGTCGTCGGCGTCGTCGACATGCGAATCCACGGCGCGGTCGTCGATGTCAGAGTGGCCAGATCTGTCTACCGCATCAGCGTCCATCATGACGGCGACGGCGACGACGACAGCGACGACTTTGTCTAATTCTACATGTATTCTATTTTTTTTCTGCGATTTTTCGCTCTTCATTCCAGGGCATAGAGCGCTTTCAGCGCTGAAGATGTATTGCGAGAACGTATTGCAATGATACATAGTAGGTACGATCTACGATACGGGGGACCGACGGACTTACCCAGACATGATGAGAGTTAGAAGAGAAAGGTGAAATGTGGCTGTGCCGCTTTGGTGAGATGTTTGGCATGAGGTCTGTCGGCAGGCTCTGTGCCGCTGTGGCTAGATGTTTGGCATGAGGTCCGTCGGCATGGCCTTGCCGGAGGGCATCATGCCAAACATCTAGCCAAAGCGGCACAGCCACGGGCTGCCTCTTGATCCCGACTCTCATGTCCGGGATCATGTAGTGTGGGCGGGCGGGCGGGCGGACGGGCGGGAAGCGGGCTGGAGGCAGGTGAATAGGGTACAAGTAGACGCTAGAATCACGGTGAATCTACCTGAATCATAACGAAATTGTCGGGCAAAAGGCGTGGAGAAAGGGAGAGGGATGAAGGCTCATGAGCATGTATGAGCACGCGAAACAGACATGAACTGACGGACAGCATGAGGGACGGGCGAAGGAAGAACAAAGTGCAAGGCGAAACGATGCGCGCTGTGCAGGTACGTCAACCAAAGCTCGCGCGAAAATATAAAAGGACTTACACGGAAACAGCGATGACGGGAGTGATCTTTGGGACGAACGATGAGCGGGAGGCGGCGCGGGGGACTACGACGAGCGTACCTTTGACGTGCCACGGGCGACTGCTCTGAGGTGAGTCAACGCAAGGTCCCGCCACCAGGAAAGACGACTTACACGAAAATAGCGATGACGGGAGTGATCTTTGGGACGAACGATGAGCGGGAGGCGGCGCGGGGGACTACGACGAGCGTACCTTTGACGTGCTACGGGCGACTGCTCTGAGGTGAGTCAACGCAAGGTCCCGCCACCAGGAAAGACGACTTACACGAAAATAGCGATGACGGGAGTGATCTTTGGGACGAACGATGAGCGGGAGGCGGCGCGGGGGACTACGACGAGCGTACCTTTGACGTGCCACGGGCGACCGCTCTGAGGTGAGTCAACGCAAGGTCCCGCCACGAGGAAATGCGACTTACACGAAAACAGCGATGGCGGGAGGGTTGTGCACGGGAGGGGAAGATGCTGGACAATATACGGTGCGGTATTGCTAGCATACTTATACGCTGGGGGCTGACCATTGTCCTCCACAGAATCGCCGGATTGGGTTACCAAGGACACAAAGCCACATCGTCTGCGCGGAATCACCGGATTGGGTTATGCCAAGGCCACATCATAGTCCACACGATCGGTGGACAAAGGAATGGTGCGCATTGGACGCATTCAGCCGTCAAATGTCCTAACTTAAAGCTTCCCCTCGCAGATCGCGGCAATTTTCTGCAAATTATACAACCCACCCTGATCGATTCACCTCCCCCCCACCCACCTACACAGGTGCTTGAAACACAGTCGACTTCCATGCAAGCCCGAGTAACGCGGTCGAAGGGTCCTGCACCCGAAATTCGTAACTCGCCGCCCAGAATCATACGCAAAAGGCAAAGGCCGCTGGCTCCAAACGATGTACGTCAAGCGTTTTCTTACAAGACCGTATTCCACTGACTGAGGAGCAGGACGACGACGACGACGCGACTCCTGTGGTCCGTCCCCGCCCTCGCCCCCGCCCGAAGCATAAGGGCGCGGAGATAACATCACGTAGGCGCTCGCGCTCTCCAAGTCATCGCGACGCAGAGCCTGCCGCTCCCGCGGCGCCCGAACTCCACGCCACCGTCCCCGCCACGACATCCTCGAACTCGAACTCCCGCCCGCCCTCCGCAGTGCATGCGAACGAAGAAAGCGCTGCCGCTGCCGCTGCCGCCGTGCCCAACCTCCATGCCACCGTCCCCTCCAGGACATCCTCGAAGTCCCGCCCGCCCTCCGCAGTGCATGCGAACGAAGAGGCTGCCGCTCAGCAACAAACAATGGGCGGATAGATGCCCGAGCAGGCTCTGGGGTCTACTATGGCCCGGACGATATCCGGAATCTTGCTATAAGAGTGCCGCCAGAACTCAAGCAGTCGAATAACATGGCCGAGATCTTGGCCGTGAAAGAGGCAATTGAGCAAAGCCCTCGAGATGTTGTATTAAGAATCAAAAGCGACTCGAAGCTCGTCATTGACGGCTTGACAAAGAACCTCCATAGATGGGAGGATGAAGGATTCCAAAACACTGAAAACGGTCACCTGATAAAAGTCACGAGCGCGCGCCTGCGTGAACGCAAAGCCCCTACGACCTTCGAATGGGTTAAGGGCCATTCCGGAATTGAAGGGAATGAAATGGCTGACAGACTAGCTGATGAAGGGCGACAGAAGGATATCAGCCCGCTGGTTGACCTCAACATCCCGAGGGCGATACTAGTTCCTGGCGTGAAACTACGAACTGTAACACAGTCGTCTGCATATCGACTAATTCGTGCCCAGAAAATGGACAAGCCCCAGTACCAGGAGGCTCTAGATAGAACTGCAACTGCAATCAACATTGGCTATGCACAGGATGCCGCTGCTGGAGGTGACGAGAATGTCCCGACGGCAGCACAAATATGGAAATCTGTCCGCCACAAAGACATATCGCGAAGCATCAGATACTTCCTTTGGATGATTATCCATGAGGGCTATGCCCTCGGGGACCGCTGGCAACACTTTCCAGGCTATGAGGCCCGTGGTGTCTGCAAAAAGTGCAATGTTCCAGAAAGTATAACGCACATACTCACTGAATGTGTAGAAAATGGACAAAACACAGTCTGGGAGCTTGTTTCCGAGCTCTGGCAACTTAAAACTGGCACTGAAATGCGCACTCCACTCATGGGCGAAATTATGGCATGCGGCCTGATAAAAAAAGGGAATCTCCCTGGTAAAACAGATGCGGGCACGACGCGTTTGTACAGAATAACCATCTCAGAATCTGCCCACCTCATTTGGCGCCTACGCAATGAACGAGTCCTGAATGGCAAAGTCCCATCGACAATATCAGAAATACGCAATAGATGGGTCCATGCGCTGAACATGCGGCTCGGAATAGACTGCCTGCTAGTAAATAAAGCAAAGTACGGCACCAAGGCACTCAAAAAATCTCTAGTGCTCAAGACGTGGACCGGGATCCTCCGAGATGAAGACAGACTCCCCTCCGATTGGACCAGGGAGACCAGGGTTATAGTGGGTATTGGCTGATGAAGGGTGATGATGGGTTGGCGTGCGCCAACCTTGAACCTGGAGGTGAGAGTCCCACACAGGCGTCGATCGAGACGTATCGTGCGTAATTTGCATTCCCTGGGGTGGCTGTCAGGCGAGGTTGAAAGAATGTGGTCCCCGCCGCTCTTAACAAAAGTGTGGTAAAATAGGAGACGACTTGGTCGTATTTTCGAGTGATCCGTACTTACGGTGACGGAAAAGTACTAGATAGTACTACTCTAAATGCCATCTTGTTCCACTTAAGAGGCTGCCGCTGCCGCTGCCGCCGTGCCCAACCTCCATGCCACCGTCCCCTCCACGAAGTCCCGCCCGCCCTCCGCAGTGCATGCGAACGAAGAGGCTGCCGCTGCCGCTGCCGCCGTGCCCAACCTCCATGCCACCGTCCCCTCCACGACATCCTCGAAGTCCCGCCCGCCCTCCGCAGTGCATGCGAACGAAGAGGCTGCCGCCGTTCCCAAACCCGATGTCGAGACGCAGATCAACTCTGAGTTCCAAGATGGCGAGACGCAGGAATACATCGAGATCGACCCCCTGGTGCAAGTGGAGGACGAGGATGAGGTGGTCGACGACAACGGTGCCTTCGCTTACCACCAGTCCTCCCCGCACCCTGAAGCCCGGACGCCATCCCGAGGACGTAGCCGCACGCGGTCAGATTCCCCGGACCCTGAAGCCCGGACGCCAATCCGAGGACGTAGCCACACCGGGTCGGATTCCAGCATCTTGCTATCCCCGCGCCTTCCGGCTCGCAGGACACAGAGCTCCATGCCACCGTCATCACCATTCCGCGACTCCGATGGGCCAGACAGCGGGGATGACTATGGCGAACAGGCGGCTTTGGCAAAGCGGCAGGAGGATAAACGTGTCGCGCTTGGATACAAACCTACGCGGGACATTGAGGCGTCGGACGAGGAGGACACGCGGGAGTTTGAGAAACTGGTGGAGAACGGGGAGCTGGTTGAGGATGAAGGGCAAAAGAAGGCAAAGAAGGGGAGGAAGGGGGATGCTAAGGCAGCGAAGGCGAAGGAGAAGGAGAAGGAGAAGGAGAAGGAGAAGGAGAAGGAGAAGGCGCAGGCGAAGGAGAAGACGAAGGCGAAGGGGAAGGCGAAGGCGAAGGCGAAGGGGAAGGGGAAGGGGAAAGAGAAGGCAAAGGAGACCGACGGTGGGGAGAGTGGGATGGCTGATAGTGACGATGACGACGCCGACGACGAAGGAGACCCCGATGGAGATCACACAGCGGGCCCAATCCCAGTCGCAATCTTGGAAAAGCTCGAGGACGCCCAAGAAGCCTTCTTCGCTGTGGTCGACGAACTTGCTGTCAAATGCGGAAAGTCTTCCGCCACTTTGCATCAGGCGATCGGGACAGCAACCCGTGGAGGGCGGCGTCCATCGGCGTGGAACATGTGGCAGCGCTGGTACTCGTTGGAGTATCCCATACCCAAAGACAAATCCGGTGGGCGTTTTTTGTATATCGTAAACAGCTTTGCTGACTAAGCATACTCGCAGTATCGTCGAAGGAGTATAATCTCCAATCGCGGGCAGCTTTGAAGGTGGCCACCGATCTGGACGACGAGCAAGTTCGCTCCTCGAAGGCTGTTCACAAAGCCTTGCCTTGGCTCCGCTCCTTCTACGAAAACTTGACAGCGGCAGCGAATACCAACGCGCGGAATGACGGGACCTTCAAGAAGGACGTTCGTGCAGCCATCAAACCTGTGATAGCTCTGGTACGCTTATCCGCAGCCGCCTTACATTGCTAGTCGCTGACGAGGGGTGTTCAGGCGCGCCAGATTTCTGCGAGGCTGAACGTTCACATATTCGGCGTGGCGATCGACCTTCAAGGGGTGGGGAGCTTCAATTGGGGAGCCACGGAGTTGTACAAAATAATGAAGACGACCAGGCGAGACGATCTTAACCAAGGAATCAAGAACTACGAGCATATCATGGGGTGAGTTGTGGTCAAACTCATCTGGCGTAACCTAACGCATGTATGGGTGACAGAGTGATCGAGATGGAAGGGAAGGGCCTTAACGCTGGGAGGCTGATCGGCTTGAACCCAGCGGAATTTGAGAAAAAGGCCGGCGAGGCACCGCGCGACCAGCAACGGCGAATGTTTGCTACAATCATGCAGTCTCACCTCCGTAAGTCGTCCATATGTTCATGATGCCGACGACCAGTTTCATGGAAGGTTACAGTTACGGCCTGTGTAGAGAGCGGAACCGTGACCGCTGCTCAATCCAAAACGTTCAAGATGCATTGGGGTCCCAAGTTTCTGGACATAGCGTTCAAGAATCAGTTCAAGATCATCAATTACCCCGATGTCCTCAACAACATGAAACTCGTCATCGGAGATATGTTCGATCTGAAGAAAGTCGGCGTTGCGCAATTCAACGAGTTCCTCCCGGCGATGGAAAAGGCGTACCGACCCAATCTCCATAATACGGAAGTGAACGACCCCACCGACGGCGTGATGGCCATCGTGGCCTGGGATGAAGGTCAGTCCATGTCGCCACGGCTTAGATTGAGCTCGCTGACATTTATAACAGAGGACAAGGAACTTTCGCTGGACCAGCAGCGCAAGTTGCCATTGGTAAGCCTCGCCGATGGAACAGCACTCTTGAAGGTCAAGCACAGCGCAGCGTATAATCAGCAGATGGCCGCGGAGCAGGAGCCCAAACGGAAATCTACCAAGGCTAAGAAGGGAAAGAAACCTCAGACTCGCTCCCGCTCCCCTCGCAGCTCCCGCTCCCGCTCCCGCTCCCGCTCCCCGTCCCGCTCCCGCTCCCGCTCCCCGTCCCGCTCCCGCTCCCGCTCCCGCTCCCCGTCCCGCTCCCGCTCCCGCTCCCGCTCCCCGTCCCCTCGCCGCTACCGGTCTCCTCGCCGCTCCCGCTCTCCTCGCCGCTCCCGCTCCCCTCGCCGCTCCCGCTCCCCTCGCCGCTCCCGCTCTCCTCGCCGCTCGCGCTCGCGCCATGTTGCACTAAAGTCCCCTGCTGCCCCAGCCACCCGTACATGGGAGGCGGCCTACCTCCGGGACACTGCAGCACCACTGCCCCGCCCTGAAGCGCCATTGCCCCGCCAGCGTGGGGACGGCTACTCCGAGCAGCGGCCGTCTTCCCGCCGGGTGGCATCAACGTCCTCGCACCTCAACTTCACTCGTCCTGCTCAAGCTGGGCCTTCGCGCGATTCTCACCAACGGGCACCCCGCCCATGGCATGATTTCACGCGACCGGCCCAAAAGCAGAGGAAGAGGACGCATTCGATCGAGCTAGCCGAGCGGCGCAGCGCCAAGCCGCCGGACAATCTGCGGGAGCGGCAGAAGGAAGAACCGCGAAAGCGCAAGAGGGAGGACGAGGACGAACCGCGCAAGCGCAAGCGGGTCGATGAGGTCGCAGATATACCGAAGATTATTCGCTGCCGCTTCGACTCCGAGGGCTCCAAGATCTTCCATGCCACCGAGTTCAGCCGGGTGGCACTTCAGGCTACCTCAAACCAGACCTCATTAGGCTAATCCCTACCTGGTAGAGGATGGCCCTAAGGAGGTCTCATATGTGGTAGTATACCACCTCCCAGGACGTATCCACCGCAGTGGATGTATCCACTGGGTTCCACTGTGGATGCTTCCATGTGTCACGTCACTCTCCCTATGGACGCGTCCACGCTGCCGCCTGGGGCCCAGCTCGTTTTTGGGATTTTGGGCCCCCCAGGGGGGCAAAATGGTGGTCCTTCTGGGCTGGGGCCTGCAGGGTGGGCTAGCACTTCTTTCTAGCTGCTGTACAGTAATCACAGGCACCTGTAGCAGCCTAGCTAGTGCCTGCGGCCCAGCCCGTTTTGGCAATTTTGGCCCTCCTGCGGGGCCAAAATCACGGCCCTCCAGAACCCTGGGCATCCTAGCTTGCATGTATGGTCATTACATGAGCCTGTAGCGGCTCTGCAGGCCATATATATCCTTGCTGGTGTGTCCAGTAGCTCAGCTCATTTGCTGGAATTCTAGCCTCTTTGCAGGGCCACAAATTGGACCGCGGTCATAATTAAATAGTATTCAGAGCTCTAGTTGTCCTGTACACTGTACCATGTGGTTGTAAGCACCTTGACCTAATTTTTGTACTTTATTTTGGTCTCTTTCTCAGGGCCCAAACCACCATTCTGAAGCTCCAGGGCTGTTGGGTAGGCAGATAGTCATCCTGAGCTGCTGCCAATATGACAACTACCTTGAATAAGCAGGGGTTTGATCTTAATACTGAATCAGTAGCTGACCTGTAATTTGAATTGTGGATCCGTCCATCTATGGTGTGGATAGGACCATCTACATGTTCAAAGTAGCCATGGATACATCCATAGAGTATGTGGGACTATCCACCTCATAGTCAATGGATGTATCCATGATCACATGGATGCATCCATTCTCTCTAAAGTAAGATGGTAGTATCCATAGTTGTGTACATGGATGTAACCACATATTCCAGAATTTCTAGGTGGATGCATCCATGTGATGTGGCAGCCATTCTAGTGAAGTTTTTTTTGAAAATAACACTCAAGTTGCCTTACATTGGAGAAAAATGTTCTAATATTGCATTTTCTGTTATACTTACTTCACATAAGAGCATAAACAACTCCAGTCAATCAATGCTAGAGAGTTAAATTTCTTAATTTATAGCAATCAGTTGAGTTCTTTTGGTTCATACTGATTTTGGATGCTATGTAATATTATTAAGGTCTTGTGTAAGTGTAAATAAAGCTGGCTGGCTATCATAAATTGTGACATTTCTCAATGAATTTCCTGTTTGGGATGATATAAGTTGTTGTCATGGATTTTATTTGGCATCACTAAATAGGTCACAACAACCACTACCATCTATATAAGGAGATTTCTTTTCTTTTCCAATAAGTCCAGTCTTGCCAGCATAAATGACAACTGGATTGCCTAACAAAGGGAGAGCTTGACTAATCTTTCACATAAACCTTTACCATATAGTGCTTCATAGAATAATGTACCAGTGAGTATTTTACATGAAACCCTAGATATGTATATTTATGATTGCATTGAGGAACTGTAGAACTACTAATCTTGCTTTGCCTGATTCTTCCTGACTCCAATGGTCCCTACTGAGGGCTATAGAAAAGAGTCTTCCCAATTTGGCCACTACTTCTCGTGTCCCAAAAAGGAAATCATTGTTCTTTGCAATGCTCGTGCACTCAGAGCACCTTCGATGATGAAGTTTGATATCTGGGATAACTGAAGCAATGTGTTCTCAGAGATTTGTATGCTTGAAGTCCTCAATACTATAGCAGGAAAGTTCTGTCCTGACAGGTTTTTCAGACTAATTGGAAATGATGATATAGTGGTTCTGAATTCTTCTAGCTATTGAAATGAGAGCTGGTAAGCTTTGAAATAATTAATACCATATATCTACATTGACTAAACACCAACATATAGCCTTTACAAGGTACAGCTTCTAAACTTAGATAGTGGTTGATGTAGATCCCATTGGCCTCTAAGTGGGATTGAGTCACTCTAACAATGTCCATGGTGGCTGGGTGGATCTTCCAGTAGATTCCAGAGCATTAATAGTGAACTGTGGACCTTCTGGAAGACTCAATTATCAAATTCAGGCTCAAATCAAGAAAGGCTTCATATGCTTATTTGGGATGTAGTAGCTCACTTTAGTATAGACAGAACATGTTCGGTAGTGCCTTTGAGCAGTAGGGAGCTGATCCTGGGGCTACCAGAGGATCCAGCATGTCTTTAAAGTAGTTGACATTTTTGGCTTGTTTCTTGGATAGGGCCCTTAATAAGTTAGCCAGGACCATAAGAACACTGTGAGCTACTAGATAATAACTTTCTCTTGCCCAAATGAGCTTACTTGATGCAATTTGGACTGCTAGTGCATCCTGGAGGTTTGGAGCTAAAAGTGTTTATATGCTAGTTTGTTGCTTGTATGGAAATATGGCCATTTGGTTGTTCAACCCTCTAGGAGTCATATCCCATCCAAATTGCTCTGAGTAAGCTCATCTGGGCAGCATGTAAGCATTATCTATCCATTACAACAACTCCTAGACCCTTATATGGCATATTAAGTGGCCTATGAACAGATCAAGCCAAAAATGTGAACTTATATATTGAGCTCCTGAACAGTTTCATCGTTCCAGATTTGGTTTCAGATTGCTTGTTAGTACTTTACCTGAGGTTCCAAATGGTTTGTAGAGCATCCTCACAACAGTGGACAAGCTTATCAAGACCTTTCAAGATAGCCTATAAAGCTGATAATTAGGGCTCACAGCACCTCTGGAGTCACTTACAAATGACTAAAAACAGTCTAGGACAACTACAATAGCTTTCCTACCACCTCAGAAATTGCTTGAAACTCTTCAAAAGCTTAGGGGTTCCAGATCTGCATATATGGAAGTAACTAGATTTGTATCCCCCAGCATAAATATATGGTGCTCTGTGTAGTCAAATATATACTATGAGGATTCTATTGAGCTTTAAAGGTTAAGGAAGGCAAGCTACAGACCTAGGACACTATCATATGATCATTCCCTATCTGGATGGAAGTTGGATCAGGTCTGAATGTTTCTACCCAAGCTGGGATTGATTTGAGTGATTAGAATGTTACAAATAGATTGTCTAAGTATTTGAGAAATTAGAATAGGTTTCACAAGGTATTGTGGATCTATATGCATTGGAAAGAAAATAATTTCCTTTTTGGGCCAATAAGAGTAGTGGTCAAATTGGGAAGATTGTTCTGTGTAGCCCTCAATAGCTGCTCAAAAAATCAGAGAAAATCAGGATAAGTCTCCTTGATCACTCTCATGAGTTTCGATTGTGACCATCTATTATATACTCAACCTTTTCATCCAAAGTATCAACTTGGCACAAATATCCTACAGAGTACTATAGAGTGAGAGATTATGTAGAAGTTTGATGAAGTTCTCTCTAAAAGATTCTGTTGTTCCTACCTCTGATACTATGCTATTGCTGTAGCCATTCTGAAGCACAGTGTCAGATAGGAGAACATCCTTAATTTACAACATTTAGCTGAGTTCACATTTCTTCATACTCTTATTTTGGTTGCACCATGTAGTAATCTCAATGATAGTGGCTGAATAATGATATCCCTGAGTGGATTTACTGTTTGGGATTATATACGCTGTTCTCATATCTATATTACCAAGTACTCCTGTAACGGATAGCTTGCTAAGTATTCGTCACTCGCCGAAACAATATCTACTTCTCCTGACTTAAGCTTGGCACCACCATCGGCGCCAATATATCACTTCTTCACCTTTGTTTCACTCAAAACCCCTATCTCTAGTAGTATATAAACCTGTAATGTCCGTAGTTAGTAACCTAGTCAATCGAATATCTACGCCACTTACCCTGCTGGTCCGACTACCCAGCGATCCGAATCCTGTTCTGTGCCGGAACTAGCCGCCGTCTTCCTTGCCGGCTGCTCTCCGTCACGACTCCATAACAATCACTATCATCCATATAAGGAGATTTCAACTTCTTTCCAACCAAGTCAAGTCTTGATACCTCAAATAATGATAGGATTGTCAAACACATGTTAGAACATTTTTTCCAACAACATAATTACAGATCTATATGCTATTACAAACAAATGATTTCACTATAGTAGCTAACACATTGTATGGATGCATCCACCTGGAATGGATGACACCACCTAAAAATCAAGAAACATGTGGTCACATCCATGCATACAACTATGGATATTACCATCTCAGGTCAGGGAGCATGGATGCATCCACCTGATTATGGATACATCCATTGGATGTGAGGTGGATGGTCCCACATACTCCATGGATATATCCATCGCTATCTTGACCATGCTCATCCACCATTACTACAGGCCTGCTACCTGTTATATTGAAATTACAGCTCAGGCAGAAATGTGTCCGTTTTGTAACATCTTCAAGGTGGTTGCCATACTGAGGATTATGATCAGCCTATGTAATAGCTCTGCACCTGCAAAACCCTGATTTAGATATTGTGGAGAGGCTAAAACAAGAAATAACAAACAAAAGCAGCTAAGCTAACGACAACTAGCAACAATATATGGCATCGAAAAACAGCTACAGGCTCAAGGAATGACCATACATGTAAGCCAGGATGCCCAGGGCCCTGGAGGGCCATGATTTTGGCCCCGCGGGGGGGCCAAAATTGTCAAAATGGGCTGGGCCGCAGGCACTAGCTAGGCTGCTACAGGTGCCTGTATTTACTGTATAGCAGCTAGAAAGAAGTGCTAGCCCACCCTGCAGGCCCCAGCCCAGAAGGACCACCATTTTGCCCCCCTGGGGGGCCCAAAATCCCAAAAACGAGCTGGGCCCCAGGCGGCAGCGTGGACGCGTCCATAGGGAGAGTGACGTGACACATGGAAGCATCCACAGTGGAACCCAGTGGATACATCCACTGCGGTGGATACGTCCTGGGAGGTGATATACTACCACATATGAGACCTCCTTAGGGCCATCCTCTACCAGGTAGGGATTAGCCTAATGAGGTCTGGTTTGAGGTAGCCTGAAGTGCGGGTGGAAAAGTCGACCCGAGCTGATCGCCACACATTGGCGCTTTATGAGGACAAGTGGAAACATATTCCCGCCGGCTGGACACCTGTGCCTGCCACGGATGAGGACCTGAGGCGTTACAAGTCAGATATGCAGCGGTTTTCGCTATTGGAAGTTCCTGGGCAGTCGGAGCGTGACGCTGCCTTTGTATGACTTTTTTATGACTTGTCCATCACTTGAGTTGATATGTCTATATATATGCTCCTAATGTATGCCATTTATGCGACCACAAAAAATCCTGTGTGAATCAAAGTCGCTGTCAATTGGACTCCCTTTTCGGACGGATATGGGTTGTTTGTTTGGCCTTGGCTCGGCATCTCGGCACCGCCGCCTGATTGTCCCGTTATCGATTATCCTTTTTGGGGCCGTAGCGGTTGTTTTGTTTGGCTGCATTCGGCATCTCGGCACGGCCCTGAACCAAGTCAGAAAATCGGGCGAAATGTATATAAGCGAGTCAGAGAATGTAGTTAAGACAAGTACATTGAGTAATTAAGCACAATCTTCTAGGCTGGATGGTTCTTGATATAAGAAAATTACTACTCAAAAGAGCCAGATGCCAAATTGGGAACCAAAACACCTAGCAGCCGAAAAAGGCAAGTAAGGGAGGAAGAAGTGTCTGTGAATAACGATTATGATTGTATGGAGTACCTTGATGATGTTCCTCAAATCATTATTGGTGGGACATCCCACGCAAGACATTCAACTGACTGGGACTTCCCGTCTATCAGGAAAATGGCTATGGGACATCCCACAGCTGATGAGACTGATGGGTGGGATGTCCCATATATTTTTTTAATTACATGGGAGATCCCAGTGGTATTGCGTGGGACGTCCCACATATATTTTCAAAAGGTGGGACGTCCCAGTGGTTTTGCGTGGGATGTCCCAGGTTGTTGGGCGGGACGTCCCACGACCAGCGCCAAGACAATGGGAGGTCCCATGCCTGGACGTGGGGGCCCCCATGCCGGTGGGAATTCCCACTTAGTTTGTGTGGGAGGTCCCACATGATCCTGGGATGTCCCGCAGACAAAAGTGGGGGCGGTGTTGCATGTGGGATGTCCCATTTGTTTACATGAAGGCAAGTGTGACGTGACATATATCTTTTTCAATATAATTACTGTTGTAGCTGTACTGTACGCGTATTACAATGTGTCCTACCCGCCCACGTGTAAAATAAGAGCTGCACCATACGTGTTTTCACGTGTCCTACCCACCCACGTGTATAATAAGAGCTGCACCGTACGTGTTTTCACGTGTCCTACCCACCCACGTGTATAATAAGAGCTGCACCATACGTGTTTTCACGTGTCCTAGTCACCCACGTGTAAAGTAAGAGCTGTACCGTACGTGTATTCACGTGTCCTAGTCACCCACGTGTAAAGTAAGAGCTGTACCGTACGTGTATTCACGTGTCCTACCCACCCACGTGTAAAATAAGAGCTGCACCATACGTGTTTTCACGTGTCCTACCCACCCACGTGTATAATAAGAGCTGAGCCGTACGTGCTTACACGTCCTACCCACCCACGTGTAAAGTAAGAGCTGCACCGTACGTGCTTACGCGTCCTACCCACCCACGTGTAAAGTAGGAGCTGAGCCGTACGTGCTTACGGGTCCCAGCCTGCCTGCATTTTTTATTTTCTTTACATTCGCTGATCCAGCGCCGCGTGTCCGCACAGACAAGCGACGCGCGCATCGTGCCAAGAGTGCGCTGCTGCCCGGAAACAGCCGCAGCGCGACAGCGGGCCGCCGGTGACGGAAGCCCTGGCGCGCGTCCACACCCACAACGAGGCGCACCGTTTATGGGACACTAGACACGACACGAGCAGTGGAGCCCGCGCAGCTGCCACTCGGATGAGTCGGAATCAAGCGCCGCGCGTCTGCTGCCCAAGGCTCGCATTGTGCCAAGTGGAGTCCGCGTAAGCTGCCCAGGAGGGACACCCGCAGTGCAACAGCCGCGATTCTCCGCAGAATCGACAGGGACATCTGCCGAGTCTGCATTCGGCGCCGCGTGTCCGCACACACAAGCGAGGCGCGCCGCCCTTGCCCGCGATTCGCCAAGTCCGTGTTGTACGCACACACAACTTAAGTGAAGCACGCTGCCCGCGCTGCCGCGATCAGTCAGTCGTTGACGAGTCCGGGTCGAGGGCCGCCCATGGGACACTGGACACGAAACATCTCCCTGGAGCCTTGCGGGGCAATCACTGGGTGCGGTTCGGTCCAGCGCGCGCAGGGCGGCATACAATGATACATGCACGACGGTGCAAAACAAGGCAGATTGGCGCCGGAGCGCAAGAGGCATGCAAGGCCGCCTCTCGCAGTAACTCTGTTGCAAAGTAATTCTGTTCAGCGGCCAGGGATCTGAGTGGAGAAGAAAGACTTACCTCTGTGCCGTCCTTGAGGGTGGAAACGGAGCCCTAAGATATCAATAAGCACTGAGGAGTGAGTATAAGACCTCTCATGGCAAGGACTGACCTTCAATGCTCTCTGCGCGAATACAGTGTGGTGGTTGATGCGAAGAAAGGATGGTCGGACCGGAGCTCGTAATCACACTTACGCAACGGACCAATAGACTGATTTGAAGGGACGGAAATGGTTGTTTTGTGCACTGCACCTTGTATAGACCTTAAAATAATATTCTAAGGCGCCAGAAAATCTCCAAATCTGTAGCCAAATTCTATAGACCACAAAAAAAATCTGTATCAGCCTACTTGCGAAGAAAGGATGGTCGGACCGGAGCTCGTAATCACACTTACGCAACGGACCAATAGACTGATTTGAAGGGACGGAAATGGTTGTTTTGTGTACTGCACCTCGTACAAACCTTGAAATAATATTTTGAGACGCCAGAAAATCTCCAAATATGTAGCCAAATTCTATAGACCACAAAAGTAATCTGTATCAGCCTACTTGAAATATAGCTTAATCGCAAATGACAGAATCTGGGGCCCTAAACCGTTCATTTGTTGGTTCTGACTTGACAGAAAAGCTCGGGGGACATATAAGAGTCAATTGAGTATGAAATTCGAAGTCTTGTGGGAGGTAACACAGAAAGTACTCCAAGTAAGCCGGAAACAATGGTAGATTGTACATAGCATGTCGTCTATCTCAAGTCTGTCCGGTGTCTCGATTTTTTATATTGACCTCAATAGTTTAAGAAGGTTGAGTACGACTCAACTGTTGTGTTCAATGAGGTCGCATGGCATGCGGTGGTCAAAGGGAGTGAAGGCGACACTATATATTTGTGTCAGGTGATAGTTAAAACCTGTCTCTTACCGCCATGATCAAACAAAAGCTGGAGAAGATTCACGCCCCACAGAGTCCAAAGTGAGTGGGGCTTCTCATGGAGAGCGCATCTGAAGCCAACAGGGAAGATAGGGAGCGAAAGGAGGCTGAGAAACACCAGAAGCGTAATGCCGCTCGCAGGGCACGCTACCAGAGGTAGGTGTTCATCTCAGGGCGTGTAGGGCCTGATTCTCGATCCAAGAGACCCTCAGATTAAAGAGAAGAAACGGATCGAAATGGCAGCGAAGAAGTAGGTAGCTTTCCATCTGCTACACTTATATTTATTCGGGACAGAGCGGCCATCCGTGCAAGGAGGCGCCAGTGGGACCCGCCAACGAAGAAGCAATTGTTCAACAGCTTGAAGGACCGCAAGGCTTTGTCCGAAGCGGTACGAAGCAACCACGATTCACTTATATTAGGTCCTGCTCCTAGCAGCAAGACTTCTCTAAGGGGTGCGGCTGTTTGTAGCGCCAACTCTGCCGAGATCATTGCCAGTATGGCTCTCACCCAGATGGCAGCAGCACATCTGGCGGGTGAGGAGCAGCGAAATATTGGACTGCCGCGGTGGGTCAATGGTGTTTTATCTGATTTTATTGAGCCCATAATCATACTAGCACGGGTCCGACCAGAAATCCCTGGAATTCAAAAGGGCTCCGCCCCCCAACCGGAGCAGCCGGACCGTTGCCGCAACGGTCCACTGGACCGTTGACAGCGGTTCAACAGGCCCAGATCGCCGTTGCCAAGCTGAACTCCGGCCCGCTGCTTGGCCCGACTCCTGCCGAGGCAAACCGGTGGGCAGATCTCAACGACCGGGATCTCCCCCCGGAGTTGAAGACGATGGGGCGAGAGCATTGGCTCGAGATCTTTCGATGGGAACGCGGCGTGGGTAGGGCTGTACAAGACCAGGACTGGGATGCAGAGGTACGGGAGGCCTACCGAGAGACGGAACAAAGGTTTGCACCATCCACTGGGCTGAAACCGTCAATTTCTGATGGGAGTACAGCATTGAACTCTTACGTATCGTAGATCGTCGCGGGCAGCCTGTCCGGCCTTTCTTCCGCTGATGAAATAATTTGATTGAGTTTCAGTATTGCGCTTTGGCTCATTGATAGCTCCATGTGTTGAGATTAGAAGAAATTACAACTCATAGCGCCTAAGGTGTAGACAAACAAACACGAGGAACGAGAATTTATTGCAACGTTAAACAGTAATGAACCGACTTCGAAGCCATGAGAAGTGCTTGGAAGGAAGCTTTAGAACTCGAAGTCGTCAACTGAGTGAAAAAATACTCACATCACTCATCATCATCGTCGGAGACGATGACATCGATGGCGGTGAAGGCCCGCCCCTCGCGATAGACCGCCTTATAGAACCTCAGGGCCTCGAACCGGCCCTTCCTCTTCTCGCGGACATAGTTGGGAACTCCAGTGACCTGGGCTGTCGCGTCGTCCCTGTGTTGTACGATGTGAGTGAGAGAAAAGGGTGAGGGCGAAGGACATACGGGTCAGCGTATAGTCCCGGGCGGCGGCCGGCGCAGACCACATGATAGTTCTGGCCGTCACCGTTGGTGGAAGGGTACCTCGCAGCCATTTCCTCTGGGGTGGGGGCGTCGAGGAACTCGAACCATGGGGTGGACACTAGAAAAAATCAGGATCAAGGCAATGAAGGTGTGTACAAACATACCAGTTTCACCAGTTTCAGGGATGGCCATCGCAATTTTAGCCGCCTGTGCAGCGATGACATGAGGGAGTTTATCTAGAACAAGGTATCAAGCTGAGAAATGAGGTTTGCAATGGGGGACATACCTTTGACGTCGATGCACACCTTAGTCATGTCCAAGGCGAGCTTGGAGAGACTACTGATCTGCATGACGAGAGCGGACAACTCTTCGTCAGGGGTGGCGGCGCTCGTCGTAGGGTCAGTCATCTTCATTGTGGTAGTGGGAGTTAAGAGGAGCGGGGAAAGGAAGGCAAGTGCCGCTTGATAAATGAGGACCCGGAAAAAAAAGGCCCGGTAACATGCGACGGCGAGATCAGTGGGCTACGATTCTAGAGCGGATACAAGCCTTGATCAAGAAAGAAGCGGCTGCACCTGATAAACAGTCTAAGCCCGATTGAGTTTCTACGATACCGTCCGCAAGAACAGATCTAGCACGCTCGCATTATGGGCCAATTCTACATACCTGAGCATTTTATTGCATAACCAAATGTTTCAGCGCAGGAAACGTGCCTAGATGGGGTATTTCATGAGGGAAAATACGTCGCAGAATGTAAAGAATCAATAACCGCACCTCATTCAATATACGGGGTATTATCTGAGTCAGCGTACCTTTTTTTCGCACTCTATCAGTGCATTCTCCTTGACTTATACCTTCCAAATCGACGTCGAAGATGGCCCCGAAACCCTGGGCTAGCGACGAGCAGGGAACCTGGCTGCACAGTCGGCTCCAAGACTTCATCACGCGTCAAGCGGAAGGAAAACTGCACCTTTTCTGGCCCAGCATGTACGAGGCTTGGTTTCGAAAATACCCGGAACACAGTGCTCTGGGCCTGCCGATGGCAAACGACACGGACGCGCGCCCGTTGACCGCGGACGAGCTCGGGATTCTGGGTGCCAAGATCCTAGGGAGACGCAAGGTGAGTTTGACGATGAGTCTGCAAAGCAGTGTTCCTGACCTTACACACAGCAAATCGAGACCTGGTTCCGCTATCAGAGGAAGAAGACTGCCATTTCGGTGACGCCGCAGGCTACAGCATCCACCGTAATGCGGAAGATGTTCAAGGAAAAGGCAGGGAAGCGCCGTCGTCCCCACAAGGCGACCGAACTCTTTTCAAAGCGCAACAAAGCGCTGGTCGATCAGGCACTGCGGGACGAGGGCTACTTCGAGCTCACTGAGGAGAAGATGGCCGAAGACGTTGAGGATTGGGAGAACGAAGATGAGGAGGCATCGAATGCGCGTCTTAAGAGCGCGAAATCTGCCCGCATGCGCATGCGGACGCAGGTTACAACGGCCGTCTATTTGGATGCATCAGATGAGGAGAAAGCGGCGATTGCGGCGCTGATCGAGGTGGAGAGGGAGGAGATCCTAAAGGAGGAGTTGACATTGGAGAGTTTTGCCACGAGCAAGGGACTTTCAGAGACGCCGGAGGAGTTTCAAGAGTGAGTAGGCCATCTTTTAAACAGACGCAATGTCGCTGATGGTATGTACAGGGGTATCGACCAGCTTGACACGGTTTTCAGAGAGGTGCATAGCGCAGCGCACGAGCTCGCTGGCTGGGTTGGCATCTCTCTCATGGGGGGTCCAAATCCGCGAATGCCAGATGGCGAGCTTAGCTTGAAGGTGTAAGTACAGTCCTGTTTCGAATTGTTTGGGTGCACGTGCTCATCTTTGACAGTATCTGCTTTGGCAAAACTCCAGCAGGAAACGACTTCGAAGACGTCTGCATCGACTTCGACAAGAATGTGCAAGAGCCTTTTGAGGCGTTCTTGCGGACTGTGTTCAGTAAGTAACGGCCGCTCCATCGACTATGTCCACTTTTGATCTGAGACATTCCCGCTAGCACCGCAGCAGCGCAAGTCGCGAGCTTTGCCTGGCAGAAGCAGCTCACCAGCCGCCGAGGAGCGCCTTGACCGCGGGTCGGACGATCCTGTTCCTGCGCCTGTGCTCCCCCCCGTCAAAGCTAAGAAGCCAAAGCGCATGACGAAGGCGAAGTCGAAGAAAACGAACGGGACGTTCCCAGCCCAGATGGCTGTCTCAGCTGCGGCTTCCGACTCGAACACCTTACCCAGCACAGGACCCGACCACATCATCCCCGCCGTTGCGAGCGAGATTTCGCCTAGGTCTGAGGAGGCAGCGATAGAGGATGATCCATTCCAGGAGGACAACGAAGACCTGGTCCGCGGCGACACTTTCCTTCGCGACGACTACCTCTTCGACAACAGCACAGAACAAAACTTCAATCCATGGCCGGCAGGGATGTCGCCCCCCTTGAGCCCCGGGAGCGCTGCAGTGATTGCACGGCGCGAGCGGGGCGGGGTGGACGCAGCTTCGACCATGATGATCGACCCCGTGCTCTTGGGCTTGACCCCGCCCACTCCGACTCCGCGCACAATGTCAGCGGCAGAGGCTTTCAAGCCCAGCGGCCTCTTCGACGCATTCCGAGGGACTCGAAGCAAGACCCCGCCAGCACTGCCGACGACGAAGGCGTGGGTGCCTCCGCCGCAGCCTAGCCGCATCGCGGCACCGCCAGGCTTCGTCAGCCGGACGGCATGGGCAGCAAACCAGCTCATTGCACATTCTCCCGCTTCCAGCCTACACGGCCCCGCGGCAGCCGTGACCTTTACTAGTCCGACGAGCGCGACTACGACGAGCGCGACCACGACGACCTCCCTCCCAATGACAAGCGCTGCCACGACAAGCCCGACGACGACGAGCCCGACGACGACGAGCGCGACCACGACGAGCGCGACCACGACGAGCGCGACCACGACGAGCGCGACCGCGACGAGCGCGACCGCGACGAGCCCGACGACAACGAGCCCGACGACAACGAGCCCGACGACAACGAGCCCGACGACAACGAGCCCGACGACAACGAGCGCGACGACCACATCAGTACCCCCCTCCCTTCCTGCCACGAGTACGCCCATCACCCCGCTCCTCACGACGAGCCCCACGACGAGCCCCGGCACGACGACATCTCCCACTGTACCACCGCGCTTCGTTCTGCCGGAGTCGCGTCCTGCAGCCAGAGCACCCGGAGCACCACGGCCGAAGCCAGTCCCCAAGGGCGCAAAGGCGAGGATGCAGGTCGCGGCGAAGGAGGCGGCGGCAAAGGAGGCGGCGGCAAAGGATGTAGTAAAGGAGGGGGCAAAGAAGAGGGGGCGGCCGAGGAAGAACGGCACGCCGGAGAACACCCTCGATACAACAACGAACACCGCGGGGACCAGTCGCCCGCGTGGCCGTCAAGGCTGGTCCGCTCAAGAAGAGCTTCGTAAGTACTACGAGCTCAATGTCGCCTTACAGCCGACCCCGCCCGAAGTATTGCCCCCACCGAGGGCGGCGAGCGATCTTCAGCTGCTTCCAAACCCGAACGGCGCGACACCGAGCATCTTGGTACCTCGAACGCGCAAGCCAGCAAAGCTTGCAGATGGCTCGGAGGTGCAGCGTCAAGTAAAAGGAAAGCGCGTGCCGGTCAATCCACATGCGGCTACGGAGGAGAAGCTCCTAGCGCGATCGGCGGCAGCGAAGGCGAAGGCGGCAGGGGGGGCAAAACGAAAGGCCGCGGCCGATGAGAATGGCAGCGCGCCCAAGCAGAAAAAGTAAGTCAAAATAGCTTATCGGGCACATCATGCTAACACAATTACTCCAAGGCGTAGGTCTTGATACCCCAAGATGTGCTGTTCAACCAGCGGGTGACTCTTGAAAGCCATTACTTGCACCGCTCAACCGGGGCTTGCCACCGCCAGCTTATCCTCTCTTTTTTGCCTTTATTTAAATTCTCTGCGGCTCAAGCCGCAGCGTCCTTTTCATATTAGTAGTGTCTACTTGATGTTTTAGTGTAGTCACAATGGGAAATGACTTCTGTAGTCATTCATGAAGGAATTGAAGGCATACCATGATTGAGGCGACTTTGACTTTGACTTCGCATCGTGTTCTTGATCGACCAAAGTAAAACAAATAAAAGAAATGGACCCAACGGGATCGAACCCAAGAGCTAACAATTAATAACTACAAGGAACAACAGACGAGCGAGCTACCACTCCGCCATAACACCGACATACCGAAGTGATATGCAGGGAGTCAGTATCTACCGGTTCGGATTCAATGCCGATAAAAAAAAAAAGACACCCAGAAGGAGCCAGCGAAGAGATGCAAGGGTGTGGGGGTGCAGCAGGGGTGGCATCAAAATCAGTCGCAGTCGATGTCGGGATGCAAGTGGGGAGGGAGGGCGGAGGGAGGGCGGTGCAAGGAGGGCGCGCGGCGCAAGGAGGGCGCGCGGCGCAAGGCAAGGAGGGCGGGGGGGTGCAGGGGGGCAGCGCCACGTGCGTCACCGAGGGCCCTGCAGGCAGGGCAGCAAGCGCGTGAGTGGCGCAGCGCAGCTGTGCCCCCCCGCCGATGGCGGCGCAAGGAGGGCGGGCAGCGCCGCACAAACACGTGGGTGACGCAGCGGCCCACCAAGCCGGGCTAGGTCCCCACCAAACGGTTGTGTGTGTGGGGGAGCGGGAGGGGGGTGTACGCCCGCCGCGGGTGCTGGGCGGCGCGCGGGGTGCTGATGCGCTTGCAGGCGCGTGCGGCCAAGCGCCCTGCGGGGAGAGCATACGCTGGTGTATAAGCAGGCGCATAAGCCAATGGGGGCGGGCCACGCACCAAAGCGGGGCTATTCAAGCTATTTGTTGCCCAAGAACGGGAGGCGGCGCGGCGCAAATAGCGGGCGATTGAGGGGGAGCCAAGGTGGCGGGAAAGGGTGCGGAGGAAGCCCTGATGTCGGGCAGTATGTGGGTGAAGGATGTAGGCGAGGGAGTAGACGAGGCGTAAAGGAGGGGCCAGAGGAGCGGGGGTAGAGGCAGAGAGGGCAGTCTAATAGATGTAAACAAAGTGCCAAATTAGGACGGGCGGGATGCGCCCGTGCCGACCCCCGACAAAAGCGGGGCGCGGGCGAGCGGTGGGCGCGCTGAGCGGGCGAAAGCGCTGGTGAAAGGCTGGTCTGATACATCGCGACAGCACGCTATCCAGCGAGGCTTATATATCGTGGCACTTCGCTGATCCAGCATGTGGTGATGTATCAGATCCCCACATACGCCTGGTCAAGCATGGGTCATTCATGGGCATATAGGATAGCCTCGCTGAGGGAGAGTGTTGTGATATTGACAGCTCGGCCATCGGGCTGATGACTGATATGATTAGTAACCCCGAACATATAAGTAGAACACAGCAGATACTTGTAGAATATTCTAGATATACTTCCCAGTAGTATATAAGCCTGTAGTAGTTTAGTGCTTGAGCATCTGATTGCTCTAAGCAAGCCTTCTAACAGACAGTGCTATTGCAATCTTACCCTCTCTATATTACTTGCCGCTCTCCCCATCACTCCTATTTCAACACTTACGTAGAGGGAGGGAGGGTACGGCGACCCTCCGAAAAAAAAAAGTTGTAGGTGATATCATATTTTCTTATCTTTGTTCCCCCTTGCCTTTTGTCTTTTTGCGGTGAAGGGGCATCGACTGTCACTTGGACTTTGTGATGTTCTTCACCCAATTCGGAGGGCATTAATATTTTGAGTTTTGGGTTGTTCCCCAGCGCTGGATTTTAACAACAAGGAAGGACTTGCGGGATAGCGATCAGCAGTCGCCGGGGAACTGCAGGGACAGCGTGAGTCCCGGAAAGAGTTTATGACACACTACACGCATTAACATTGTTCTGTTTTATTATTTGAGACGGGTTCGGCCTTCTCCGAGGCTCTTTCTCCAGCACGATTGATATGCGGGCGCGCGAGATACCGAAGGGTCTTGAACGGGTCAATATTTACTGTTTCAAAAAGGAACTTCCAGACCAATAGTTCGAGCCCGGGTCGAACGGGCATCACCTGCGCTACGTAAACACCATGAACGCTGGGTACAGGGGGCAGGCGCGGACCGTCCGCCATCGAACCGAGGATCTTTAGTAGCGGTGCGTCGCCGTTGTAGTTGCCAGACGAGGTGTTTTGTTCTCAAGTTCAAAGTCAAGTTCAAATTTTCAGGGGTTCGTGAACCTGTGGGGTGCGAATACACTACTAGAAGAAAGTCGAGTGAAAAAATCGGCCAAAGCGTGCGAGGAGGGCACGAACGCAAAGGGTTGCGCTCTAGGGAATGATTAGTATGGAAAGCCGGAGCACCACGCTTTTAAGCGACGTCCGGCTCCCTCTGCCGTTCGATTGGCGGGTTCAAGACCCCGAAAACTCATTCAAATTATCCCTTCCGTAGCTTCAGACCCTACTAACCTTCCTGTCCTCCCGATACCCGACGCTGAGGCGCAGTTCTAGTGTGGGAACGAAGACTTTCCCACTGCCCCAACGCTTCTGTTCCGCGCGCCCACGCTGAGGAGCAGCCCGGGATGGACTACATCCCGATTCCCCGCGCGAGACACAGAGACGCAGCTCGGGGACGCCGAGCTCGATTCCCACGCAGCCTACGCGGACCACGAAGTGGAACAAGACCTCTGCGCGCACGATCTACGGGACGCGCACGACGTCGTACGCTGATGTCGCAACGGCGATGCGGCGCGGGGGCAACGGGACTCGGAGATAGGAGCGGAGGTGCCGGCGTACTATAGACAATGCAGGGGGCATCACAGCAGGTAAGTTGCATCTTTCGAGCCGTAGCGCTGCTGCTCATAAGACCTGCCAACACAGCTCTTCAGCGCCCGTCGCCGCCCCCGCGTCACGCTCGAACGCCGCCACCACCCTTCCGTACGTACGTACCGTACCTATAAGACACATCTACTCACCAGGACTTATTTACTTGTACGAGAGCGACTACTTACTCGCTGCGCGCGCGACTCGCGCAGAGTTAGATTGCGCGCAACGTCCTCGCCGCCGCCACCTCACACGCATCGAGCGCGCTCGGCGCACGGCGTTTGTAATACGCCCCGCTGCCGCCGCCGCCGCGCGCGAATCCGCGGCTCCGTGTAGTCTCGGGGAACGAGTTTGACGCGCGCGTCGGCATTAACTGTGCCCGCCCCATGCCGCGCTCTCAAATCCACTCGCGGCGGCGTTGTACGTTGCGTGCGACCGCCACGCCGCGGCGCAAGTCTATAGTGGCGCCCCGTCACCTACACGCCGCCCTCGATGTCCGCGCCGACGCTGGGCCCTCAAACTCACGGCGTCGCGTCCCCTGTGTCGCGCGACGAGCGCGGGGCCCTCCCCCGACGTCCCGTCGCTGTCCACCTTACGTCCCGCTCGCCGCGTCAGAGTTTGGCTATTGCCGCCCCATTTGCACTTCAGCACGCCCGCCCCAGAAACATGTGTCGGATTCAACGAGGCCAAAAGAGACCTGTGATTCAATAAATGTGGCAACTGTTAATATCTGACGGGGCGTAGAGAAGAGGGGACCACCTCTACTAAAAGATCCATGATTAATGAACCTATATAGCTTTGGGCTCCCAGTCCCTCCTCATGTGCATGAGCGCGAACCATCGTTTATGGCCTGAATATCCCACTAGAGTATCATGATAATCTTTTCAGCGGCTTCACGACTGTTCCTGACATTGTGGCCGCATGGTTCATTTCAAAATAAGTGTGTCATCCCCAGCTTCGAAGATCAGCAGCATGATATCAGACTATCAGTAGCCAGCTGAGCTTAGTTTGCAGCGCACGCACTGCCTTTAGAAGTGTCCTGAGCATGAAAAAAGCATTGCCCAATGTTCCTGAGGAACGAAAACTGCTTCCAACATCGCCGAGATGCCTGAGGTATGTTCAAATCATTGTTTCATCAAGGGGGACGAGCAGGCTCCCAGTGATTTAACGGTTCCCCATCACAGATAGGAGTAGCTGGTACATCTCTCTAATACAAAGTACGCGAACAACGTCGAGAGCAACACTTGGTCTCAGGGCAGGTGTACCGGGCAGGGATAGCCAAACTCTAAATGTGGCGCGCACCGACCTCGGGGGGACCAATCTATATCGGGCGGGCACATTATTTGTACACGGCGGAGACCTTATTTCCGCCCTACACTATTGCCAGAAATCTTTGGGCAGCTATTCAAGGGGCGGGACCTTGGTGAACACTTATTTATATACAGCGGACATTGTCTGTACAGGGCGGGAATAGATGTGCATCCGGAGTCCGGAGTCCGGACTGCGAGTCGGCCATACGATTCGAGGACGCTGCGCGCAAGTCCGATGGTGGCCCACACTGATGCGGCACTGGGAGCAAACTTGAGTGCAGAGCAGCCGTGGGGGAGCCTTGCCCAACCCGCATCGATACGGACGTGCTGATTCCCGCTTGTGGTGCATCAGTGTTGGTACAAAGCCATGGAATAGATAATTTGAATTAGGTTCGGAACAAGCCGCCTTCATCACATGACATTCACGTGCTTCGCAGGGCCTTTTCAGAAGGGGCTTGAACCAAGATGACGAAAAAGGGCAATGTGTTCGGCACACTCTACTGCCTTCAATACCACACCAAATCCTTGGGTTTCTTGAGTTAAGTTGTTCCCTGTAAGCATCAAAATCATTTGGCTTTCTCAGATTTTGCATCATGCACGCCTTCCCTTCAACAAGTCGGCCACAATCTGTGCTTCTTTCAAAATTGGTGAAGGCAAAGATTCCCTCTAGCTAACCCTACCTATGGCTATATAGAGAAATCTGAGTCAGCCACTTCAGTTTAACCGTGTCTGAGATCCTGGAACAGCATTTCTCTGGATGTACAAGTGCTGTAGTGAACCCTGTAGGTTGAAAAGAGGGGGATGTGTTGAATTGATGTGCTTAGTCATATATGAGCAAGAAACATATCACATTTTTCCTCCGTTCCGAGCACAGATTTCAAGCGGAAAAGTGCCTGGAAGAATTTCTACAAATGATATCCTAGTTTCAAGGGCTTCTTGGTTATCCATATGCAAGGAGACTGGCGCTGAGGAGACCAAGTCACATATGTCACAGGCTGTGACAAGAACACAAAATCTTGATATTATATTTCCTGCCTGAACCACAAGATTTGTAAAATATTTTTTGCAGGCGAACTTTCTATAAAGGACTCTTTGAGTCCATCGACTCTCGAGTCCATAAAACCGGTATAATTGCACGATAATAATACTTCTTTGGCCATAATTAAAATCTCAACTTCGGCTTCAAACTTTGCATGTACTTCAAGAACAGCAAGATACCTTGTGGCCCGGACTAGCTAGGAATATGCAGAGATATCGAATGAACAGTTTATCAGCCGAGACTATGCAAAACGGAGCTGAACTGGTTGAAAAAATGTTGCTTGAACATATTGTCCTTTTTTAGCAGTTTGTAACAAGCCTCTCTCCGAGTATCGCCGGCTTGCCGGCGCGGAGACAGGCTTGCTCCGAACCTAAATTTGAATGGGTTTTCGGGGTCTCGAACTCGCCAATCACACGGCAGAGGAAGCCGGACGTCGCTTGAAAGCGTGGTGCTCCGGCTTTCCATAGATAAGGGAGATCGGGTGGGCGCACGAGAAGCGATATAATGAATATTTATGAGTTTGCGGTCTGTGACCGCTCGTAAGAGGAAAAGGAATGGGGAGTAAGGTGAATGGGGGGGATGAATGATGGGTGAGGTTTGCGGGTGGGAGGGCCGCTGCGCGGCCGATTTGGGAAGCCGCAAACATGCCGGCAAGGGGTGGGGCAACGAATCGGGATGGAACGCGAGGGGCCAAACCCAGTACGCAATGAGGTGCTCGGCCTGAAGAGCAGGCGACCGAAACAGCCCACACGGAGCAGAGCTCTAAGAGCAAAGCTCGCGTGAGGGCGCCGACTCATGAAGGGCCCGAGAACCCCGAATGAGCGATGCAAAGTGTTGATTATAATCGTAAAATATCTACTACATGCCGTTTATTCATCCCTGTCAAAGTCGAGGGAGTTTGAGTCGAAAGGATGCCCATGTCCTGATGCGAACTGTCTCATGCGTGCTTGCCAAGCAGATGTGATACGGTCCGGGATGATTTGCTCGAGCCGCCTCCAGTACATGAGAAAACACAGTGATGTCCAGCCACCGAGTTTCATGATGACCTCGGGTTCGACACCGGCAAGGAGGAGCTCGACCGAGCCTCCAATCCGATAGCTATGCCCGAAAACGGCCTCTAGGCAAGCGGTGATGAAGATGGCATCAGCGACCCGTTTGAAATGGTCCTTCACCAGGGGGCGCCAGACTCCGTGCTCCCGGAATGCAAACAGATGAAAGTCGACAACTTCGCGCGTGTTGACGGTGATGAAGGAGATGCGTGTGTCACGGCAAGTGTCATGCTCGGTGGAGAAGCGGTTCGCGCTCTTGAGTACCAGTTCCCCCATGCGACGGCACCCCCAAAAACAGGATGTCGCGTTGGCCCATGCGGCCGCACCAAATCCGGTGGAAAGGGTTAGTGATGCGCGAAGGGCACGCAGGTGCTTCTTGGTGATGGGTCCCCGCGGCGGGCGTTTGAAAGGGACGCCGGCACGATCACCCGCCTTCTTCAGAGAAGGCAACCAGCCCTCGTCGCCGTTCCATTCGGCGTCGTTGAATAGATGCCAGAGGCGCAGGCCGTTGAGCCAGTTGCGAATGCACTTCCCTCCACAAGTGCCGAGCGCGTCTGCGATGAAAGCTGCGAGGAGAAGCCGGTCAGCGGGCATGCGCGCTCCTTCGTTGATCTGATATCTGTCGCAGAGCTGGTGGTACCGTAGGAGGCCAGCACCGTACGTATCCCGTGTGGGCTCTGATGTCGCACGCAGTAGTCCCTGGTAGATGCGCGCTTGCAGATCAGGGCCGATGCCCAATTTCGAGAATCGGTCGTGAATGGTGGATGAGCCGGGTGATGTCCACATGAGGACCCTCCGGTCCGCGGGGACGTGCGGTCGATAGACGCTTGGGCTGAGCTCGTTCCCCGCTCGTGGTCTACGCGCCCGCTTTGGCGGTAGCGTCTGTTCGGCGATGCGGGGAGGGTCGGGGCGGATGTCGCTGGGTTCGAGGCTGTGTGATGCGTGCGTGGGCGTGGACGCAAGAGGTACCCGCCGGAGAATGCCGAGACATGGTGTCAGAGGGAGGGGGGTAGTCCGAGGTCCTTAATTCACTTTTTGGACAAAGTTGCGGACCGGCTCAATAACACATTTGCACCAATAAAAATATTTTCCGACCTTTTCTAGGTGTTCATCCGGTTATTTTTTTGTTCGTTCCCTATTATGCTGCTAATGCGAGCTGATGGTTGACTTGTTTCAGCCAGAATCAGGAAGATGGAGGCTGATCCCAAGGGATGTTGACTCATACAGGTGAGATCGTTGGATCAATTTTTGTTGTCTGAATTGTCTAAAATAAGCTCTTGTGGGCTTGAGATCATATCTAAACAACAAGCTTTCATTGTAGATGCACGCTGGGCGATTTTGGGCTCGATCCGGGAAAAAATTGATGGAAATTGCCATTTTGGGAGTGGCGGTGCGCTTACGTAAAGAGGGAGGGAGGGGCCCGGAGCAGCTTAATTCACTTTTAGGACTCCGTGTAGCAGATTTCGAGAGTGGGTACCCCTTGCGTGGACGGCGAGGGTAATCTGGTGGTGGATGCGAATGTCAAGGTTGATAAGGAGAAATTCCTGCTCTGCCTGAGCTGATGGGCAATGCGAGAGGTCCGGGTACTCACCGTGCTGATGCGGAGCTATGTGATGCGGAGTCGTAAGATGTTGAGAATGAAGGGCGATGCGAGTCTGATGTGAGCGTGAGATTGCGGGGTCCACTTTGGAGTAATGCGGATGGGTGAGAAACGAGACGATATGTTGGTGGGAGCGCACATGCTCACCGAGTTGATGCTAACACTGAGTGATGCGGCGCTAAAGGCGTATGGGATGCGGATTCTGAGGGTATTGGATGGAAATCTAATGTTGCTAGAGAGAATAATCTGTATGCATGAGGCTTGAAGCCATGGACTCGGCGAGTGGCTTACCTGGGCGATGCGAATGCGGATGCGGACGTGTATGCGGGCATGGCTGAACATGTCATTTCGGTCACCAGTCGCCGGCGACGAACAGGGCGGCGAGGTCTGGTGGTAGTTCAAACCTGCGGTGCAGTCGGTTGTCGAGTGGGAAGGTGGATCGACCGCGAGAGGGGTGATCGGCGGGGTTGAGGTGCGTATCAACATATGTCAGCTTCGGCACGATCATCCGATCGGCCGCTAACGCATATGCCCGACGCGCGCAAAGATTGAGGTGCACGTTGGGACTGCGGGACTTGGTGAGTGCCCCAATAGCCGCCTTGTTATCTGAATGCACCAGTAGATGTATGTCGTGATAGTTGAGCTGCGCAAGGAAGTGGTACTAGTGATGTCAAAGTTCGGTTCGAGATTTCGGTTCGAACCTGAACCGAACCGAACTGAACGCGAAGTTCAGGTTCGGGGTTCGGGAAAGCGTTGAACCTGAACCTGAAGTTCGGTTCAAGGTTCGGGCCAAAACAAATTGTCCTGAACCGAACCGAACCCCAAACCTCAATAGTACTTTCTGACCAATTTTCACTTGTTTTTTGAGCTAATTTTGGGGCTAGCAAGCATGTAACTGGCCTACAATAGTCATGTCACACTCCCTATGTCTTGCCTTGTGCTCACAGGGAACTAATCTTGCTTTTGGAGGAACATGCATAGATGACCCATGCCCCTATTTGCTGTAAATGTGCTCTAGCTGTGATTCCCAACTGCTAAAATGTTGTGAATACATCAAAGCACATAGGGCTAGTGCTCCTTGTACCACTTGAACATTTTTGTCTAAAAAATTTTGAACATCACAGGCCTCAAAAATATTTCAGGTTCGAACCGGGTTCGAACTCGAACCGAACCTGAACCGGAAGTTCAGTTCGGGGTTCAGCAAATTGCTGAACCTGAACCGAAGTTCAGGTTCGGGGTTCGGGAAAATATGCCCCGAACCTGAACCAAACCGAACTTTGCCATCACTAAACTGTGGTACAAGAGTTCGATAGCAATAGCTTCCAGCCAGCAGATGTTGCGCCCGGGCTGCTGCCAGCCGGGACGGAGGCGGAATGAATACCATCGGCTGCCGATAACGATGCCAATTCCCCACGAGGTCGATGCGTCGACATATATGCCGTGGTCGCGTAGAGGTCCGATGGGGTTCAGCTGCCGGTATGCATCCTCATCCTCGAGGCAATGCTTCCACCACCGCAAGGCGTCCACGGCCGAACTCGATAGGTGTCGGGGCGCGAATTTATTCACCTTGCTGTAGTGCGCCATCGCGTTTGAGAAAACGGCGAGCCTCGTGTTTCCATCTCTGAAGATGAAAGCGACATGGCACAGAGTGCCGTGAATCTCTTCCAGGTCGCGAAGGACGAAGAAATGCGACGCGCGCGCATTGTCAATCATCTTGGAGACCCGTGCAAGGTATTTGAGACGTTTCGGTCGATGCAGGGACACCCGGCGGAGCATCAAGTCCCAATGGAATCCAAGGAATATCATCGTGTTTTCGTATGTCTTGCCAGATTTTGTCGGGTGCCATGGGGTGTCGAGCGGGGCGATCAGAGCGAAGGCGGCGTCACGGTCAAGTCGGTATAGGTGGGGGCCATCGCGGAAAGGACCAACGCCGTTCGGGAAGCGCACGTTGGCCAGGTCATCCTCGTATCCCAGGGTATCTGCGTCACCTGGGGTCTCGGCCCTCCAAATGTCGATAAGCGCGCGACAAATCTGCCCAGCGTTGCTGCTGGCTGAGGCGGAGCCGAAGGGATAACAGTGATCGAGGAAGAAATCACCGCCGAGGGAGACGACCAAGAACGGCTTGTGGTCGGGAAGTACAGGGCATGTCCGGTGAAAGGCCTTGATGTCGAAGGCACATGCCTGCGTGCCCGGGGGCGATTTGGATACCTGTTTTCGGTGTAAGGACTCCGGATACGGGGGCGATGCGAATGCGAATGCGAATACGAATGCGAATGCAAATGCGAATACGAATGCGAATGCGAATGCGATGCAATGCAGATATGAATGCGAGTGCAGTGATGCACATACTAAGGTGAAATGCGATGTGATGCGATGCAATGCGATGCGAATGCAGATGCGAGAACGGGTGCGGCATGCGAGTACCCATGCGATGTGCACACAAACACCGAACACAATATAAGGTATGGGACTCACCAAATTTGCCACGTCAAGTGCTGCGTCGAATTTCGTCGGGAAATCAGCCTTGTCGATGAACGAGTTGATCGACGGCGTCCCCGACACCTTGTCCTCCTTCGAGAGATGGCGGCACACACGCTTCTTCGGCTGTGCACCCGGTTCCTGCTCCTGCAGCACGACGATCATTGGCGACGAGTAAAACGGGCCGCGGCATATCTCCTCCATCTCCGAGTGCGTGAACGGGCCAGACATGCGACCCATCGACTTCTCGAGCTTCAGGTACTCTAGTACCACATCCAAATGCAGTGCGACAGATGGGTGATTTGGGATGATGACGGTGTGCTCTAATCGAGGTATGTGACCAAGTGGGAAACCTTCAGACAAATTTTGAATCAGCTGCGGATAGCGTGTAAGTAAATCATGCTTGTTCAAGAGGCGCTTGAACTCAGAGATGTTGTACGGGTGAATGATGCGGTTAAAGAGCTCGTCATGTAGTGCGTTTATTGCGTCGGGCGATGGGCGACGGTGGACAAATGGTCGGAGGTCTGGGTACAAGAGATGTTTCGATCCGCCTAGGTTATGTGCTTCAAGAAGTGTGTCGACCTCGTTGTGGTTAGAGGACGATGGCGCCGTTGCGGAACCGGGGACATCGTGTGTTGCCAGGCAGGGCGGGGTGGTTGCCACCACAGAAACTGCATATGTGGAGCCGCTCGGCTGGGTGGTCGGATCCATCGCATGGCCGTCCGCCGAGGTTGCAGTTGTATCCAATGCAGATGACTCTGCGATCGGGTCCCCCGTGCGGCTTTGCAGTTTTGAGGCAGCCATCCTCATACGTGGCGAAACATTGTTGGCGGTCCTGGAAAGCGACCTGGCCGGTGGGATGGTTCTTGAGCGTATGGGGACCTGCGCAAACGAGGCAGTGAACGGGGCGACGCTCGCGAAAGGAATCCTGTCCTTGGTCGCGAAAACGGTCGCGTCCAGCCCATCCGTTGTCACTCTCCCGGTCCCCACGTCGCGGCGCGCCGCGATACGAGCGCTGATCATCGCGGTACGAACGCTGGTCATCCCGGAACGAGTGCTGATCATCGCGATATGGTCGCTGATCGTCATCCCGCATGCGTTGGCTCTTAGGGGCGCTCGGAATGTGTGCAGGAGGGCCTGAAAAGTGCCCGATATCAGCCATCTTTGTAAGGGGAAGAGAGTAATAGCCGCTTGAAACGGCGCGTGCAGCCTTCCAGGCATTGATTGCTCCGCCTGCTTCCGATGTCCAATAAACGACGTCGAACGCGAGGTTGTTGGTGAGGATCTTGTTGCGAAGCCTCTTCTCCACCGGGTACCAGACCATGAACAGTGCCTCAAAATCTTCCAGCGCCTGGAAGAAATCACGATGCTTCACCATCTCGACTGCGAAAGAAAAAGGGTTGTCGTTGTCGGGTGCCGCGCTCAAGATCTTGATTGCCGCAATGAAGTTTTCGAGCGCGTTGTTCCAGGTGAGTACGGAGACGTTCGCTGCTGAGTCGTCGGAGCCCCATGAAGCTTTTAGCTTAGCGCAGTCTAGCAGGCTCTTGTCGGGCACCGTCAGGATCGACGTGTTCTTCTTCGTGGGTATTTCGGACGGGTTCTCGAATCTCGATAGCGTAGCGTAGCCGTTGGTCTGTGAACCAGAAGAGCGAAGGATGCATCCGATGTTTGATCGCGGCTAGAAAAAGGTCGGGGATGGACACGGGAGGGCGGGTCAACGCATTGATCTGGGCAACGTTCGACATAGTGTTTCAGATTTAAGGAATTTGGCGGGCGGACGGGCCTGCTTAAATCTAACAGTTGGGCATGAACTGTTTGATGGCAACGGTTGGGCGGAGGGAGCGTGAACTGTGTGATCCGAACAGCTGATGCAGCTTGCCGGTTGAAGCCGAGGCGAGCTGATCTCGCCAAGATCAGACCCGATAAGATACCAGTTTTGATGCACCCCGACTGCGAAACGCGCACACCCTGTGCCCAGCTGTTTCAAATGCACAGTACAAAGCACATGGGCAAGGGCACCGCTCGGAACCAGGTCGTCATCTTCTTCCTGAACTGTCACTACGTAGCACTTCCCGCAGCCGCAACACTTCGACCATTCTTGCCCCTGAAAGCCGCTCTACTGCCAACCATGGACACCTCCGAAGCCATCATAATCACTACTGTCACTGCCCCTACTGAGCTAGCCACAGCCCGAAAGCTTCTTTCCGTATACAAGAGGAACAATATATTAAGGACTACCGAAAAAAGCAGGATGAAGCCCATCACAACGAAGCCTATCCTGGTGAGTCGCGAGACCTACGGTCTAGATGTTCAACACTCAAGTTGTATCCAGTATACACGGAGTTCCTTGCTGCTCGCATTGTTGAGTGCGAGAATATGATGGCCATGCGTACACATCCACATTTTCTGTGTCACCTAAAGCGCTTCTAACATGAGATGCATTCAGCTCTGAACCCAACAACCCTCACTGGTTCTCCTAACGATCCTCCGGCCCTCCCCAACAATCCCCCGGTCCTCAGTGGTATGTGCAAGGTGTCAATCACTTTAATCTTCGTTAACACTGACCCTGTTGCTCTTTGCAGGAGTGGCGGGAGGCCCTGAACAGATCAATGGTGCAGCTGCTGTCAACTCTGTGTCAGGTATATACTACCATTCTATTCATTCAATTCTTTTTCGGGGGCTGGCGCGAGGCGCGGAGTGTTCAAACTCAGCACTCGCTTTGAAGTTGTTCGAAGCGTGTTTGCGAAGCAGCGCTTGAGCTGTTTGTTGCTAGCAGTTCGGCGAGTGCTAACTTCGACATCACCATGCTGCCCGTCAGATCTGTGCCCTTGGCCTTCTGTTCCTCCTTCTTCTTCTCCGCCTCCTTCTCTGTCTTCCCGCGCTCTTCGAGCAAAAACTCGAGCAGCTTGGGCGGAACTGGTGCGACGACGCGCTCGCAAAACTCCACTGAAGTCACCATCTTCTCTACTTCGATTTCCGTGTACTCGTAGTAAGAGGTGAGCTTAGGGCCGATGTCGACTGTTGTTGGTGGGACGGCTCCGGAGTTCAACATTGTTTCGTAGGCTCTTGTAGCGTGAATGCTTGCGCGATTAGCGATTTGCACGTCAGTATTGTGCTGGTTTCTTTCTTGCAGGTCCATATCGTCGGGAATCGGGAGGTCATTTGGCTGTTTCCTCCACAAGGCAAATTCGAAGGTCGCGTCTAGAGGAAGGTCCTTGCCGCATACTGATTTTGTGGGAGGCATTACTCGAAAATGTCTTGCGGATGAGGGTTGCGGAGGCAAGGAGGATGAAAGCCGCTGAGACGCGATGGACGCGTTGAAACGGTTGCTCAGAAACTAAGCGTGCAAATGAAAAACAAACTAAACCCAACCAACCAAGTTATCGCACTATCGTCCTCTGACTAAACAGATGCACTCTAGCACAACCCCCGGAAACCTGGACTTAATCCACTAAACACCTCTTTACTGCACCAAAGTTTATCTGACGAGATCGGGTCTTATTAGACACAAGTGTAGGTCTAAGGAGCTCCAAGTCAAGATTTAAGGTTTCTGCACAAGAAAGGTCTCGTAAGAGAGGAACTTCCAAGTTGGTTATGGTATAGTCTCGTCCGTAGAATTTGACAGAGTCAAGATTCTTAGGAGTATGAGTCTTGTGGGACTTTAGATTTTAAGCTTCTCAGCTATATGCAAGATACGGTTTTTAAGGCCGGCAAGGTTTTTAAGGCTTCTGCCTGATTCTCTTTATCGGAGCGGATAAACGGTCTTCGGAATGACTTCGGATCTCAAAATTCCCAGTTCAACGGACACGGAGTACTTCGGAGTTACGGAGCGGATTCAACGGAGACGGATACGGTTTAGCACGGAGCTCGACGATCTTAAGAACGGACGATTTATCAAAAGAAACTTTAATTCGGGACACTATCGCAAGACAGCGGAATTCCAGAGTAAAGCCCTCAACCAAATCCTAGCTGTGATGAGGGACAATGGTAGTTGCCTCGTACACGAACTGGGGTCCGATTCAGTGCCGTCCTCTCTGCTCCTCTGGTCTTTTATACTACAGGTATTTACAATTACAAACGATGATCGACTACTTTGGTATACATTGCTTATTAAATAGTCGTCGGATATGCTGCGCGGTTTATGTGATTGGTGGGCCGCGCCCCCTAGGTGTCTGTCTTGAGAGTTGGGGTTGTTACGGTTCCTAGGTTTCTAACCCCTCGATCGGTATAGGACAACTCCTGTTGAACGAGTTGTGTGGTGCATTTCTTAGCCCTGGTCTCCTCCCTTTACGTTCTCTCTTCGTTACTTAGGTAGCGCTGGGCCGTAGCTTTCCAACGGTACCACATACTATAGGTTTCTACGGGATGTACCCCTAAGATTCCGATAATCTTAGACGAACAATCCTAATCTCCTTCGGACATCTCCGCTGGTCTAATGACATGTCACGTGACCCCGGCGCGTCGCGTATTCCAGCTAAGCACGATAAAACTTTGTGGGTTCTAAGGTTCGTAGGTCTGGGGCTTCAACCTTACTTCGCAGAGTGGATGTTCTAAGCCTCCTGGTTTGGTGGATAATAATCCTGATTAACCAGCCACACGGAGATGTGCTGGTTCTTAGATGCGCGCTGTAAATCGCAAAAAGTGCGTGTTTCATAGCTGGTTTTTCTAGCGGCTTATCATCTCCCCCATTCTTTAATATTGACTGTCCCCAGTCAAGCCTTTCTCTGCTACTAGAGGTATATTTTGTTCCCCATAATTTTTCTGACCTTCGTACATCTTAGGATTTATACCCAGTTTCGCGTTCTTAGCCTAAGAACGCGGCTTCGGCTTTCTCCGCGGCTCGGCCCGGGTCTGACGGCTGCGTCATTACTGCGCTTTTAGACAAAAGAAGCATGGATCGCCCATCAAAACATATGTAGATCGCCGTGTAGGTCGATCCTCTCGGAACCAAATGTTATCCCCTTTGTACCATGTTGTAGATCACAACATTTCGTTACTGCTGATACCCCATACTTTAGGTTTTTACTTGATGCTGCCTTAGGATTTGTGAAAACAATTCCTAGAACAATGCAAGTCTCCGCCGTATATAGAATTCGGACTAGCGCCGCTATTTTTGGATTCAATTAGGAAGCCCAAGCTCTGGAACACGAAGTTCATTTGGGCCCGGTTTATTCCTAAGGCGCTGCGCAGCCTATTCAAACGCCCGCTCATATAAGGCGGGTGGGCGGTCGACGCCCATCAATTCCCCCTTCCTCTCGTACCACCACCATCTCTTCAACATGACTGACCGTCCGTACCGCCCCGACTTCGTCCCCGACTAAGGCCGCCACCGCCTCGCCTCCCAAGACTCCCGCCAGTCGTCGCGCCGCCGAGGCGCCCAAGTCGTCCGGCAAGCCTAAGTCTGGCAAGCGCCCCGCTTCGCCGTCGACTTCAGAGCTGGACGTCTACGCGCCGTTCCGCCACCCTTGCGCCCAAGCCCTTGTTCAACTTATGTTGGACTCGGCTCTTCCTTCCGGCGGCAAGGCGATGCGCGCCCAAGTCCGCGCTACTATCCACGAGGCAACTCCAGCCTTGGTGCGCCCAACTTTACTTATAGCTCTCTTAACTTTTTACTTACTTGTCTGCCTTAGGAATGGCACTACCGTCACTGGTCCGGCGTCGGTGCTAAGCTCGATAGAACTTTCCGCTTCTTCTACGTGAACCTCCGTGACCTGTTCGAGTTCTGCGAGGAGATCCCCGAGTCTTGGATCAACTACACGCCTCCCGAGGCGCCAGCATTGGTGCGTCCTTAGGCTCACCTTCCTTTACCTCGTACTAACTTTCTTGTACTTAGGCCAGCGGCGAGGAGCCGCCCGTTTTTAAAATGCCGCGAGGGCCCGTCGCGCCCTTGGACACCGCCGTCCCCGACCTTGCCACGCTCCCGCTCATCGACGTCGACCTCTCCAAATTCGTCGTTGAGCCCATCGTCCAGCCCCCGCCCAGCAAGCGTACCAGAGTCGCTTCGACTTCGAAGCCAAGGCGCCCGCGCCTAAGGACGACGACGGCGAGCAGGACGCAGAGGGGGAGGAGGAGGAAGCGGAGCCAGCGCCCCCGAAGGAGCGCCTCCGTTCCGCGTGCGTTTCCTTTACTCTGCCTTAGATCTTACTAACTTCGTTTACTTTTCCTTAGAGCGGCCAAGGTGGCCAAGAAAGGCAAGGGCAAGGCCAAGAAGAACGTAAGTCAACCTTAGGTTGACTTTCATTCTTTCCTTGCTAACTCTTTTACAGACTATCCCCAACCCTAAGTTCGACATCTTCCGCGACGACCCCCGCCTGTCCGACGATTCCGACGACGCCGCCGACGACCGCGCCAAGGAACGCGACGTCGACAATCTCCCGCCGGCGATGCCCTTCGTTCACGTCGCGCCCGAGGTCGGCGAGAAGATCAAGCTTTCTCGCGTCAAGGATATCGACGTCGACGACCTCGCGTCGAAGGTCGCCAATGCTCTGAAAGTCCAGATCAAAGGCGCCAACAAGAACCAGACGCGTAAGTCCCTTCTTTACTTAAGTTCCTACTGATTTCAACTTTTACCGTTCTTAGCCAAAACTCAACTTGCGGTCGACATCGGCGGTATCAGCCCCTGGCTCTACCTCGTGAAGAAGAAGGACAACGTCAAGCAGCGCGTTTACCAAAACCGCTCCTTGACTCAGTCCTCTTCGCGCGAGTCGTCGAGCCACGACTTCCAGTACCGCTTCGACGGAGTCCGCCTTATCAACGAGAAGCCGGTGACGGAGGTGAAGCTCGAGGATGGCATCCTGGTACGTCTCCCTTAGATTTCCACTTTTACTTTTTACTGACTTAAGATTTCAACCAGCCCTTAGAACCGTGCCTCCTCTGCGTCGCCCTTCGCGTCGACTGCGTCCACGTCGGCTACGGCGCCGACTGCGTCAACTGCACACGCCTCCGAGCCCACTGCGACGATCGCCGCTCCATCTACGAGCGCATCAAGATGTTCCAGGAACTCTCGGCTCAGTACGAGGTCGCCTCTGGCGGTAAGTTCTTAAGTCTTCTTATCTTCCACATTTACTAACTTCTGCATTTCTTAGAAACGCAGCACCTCGTCGACGAGTACGGCGCCGCCTTCGAGTCCGCGCGCCTCGCGCAACTCGTCTACCACCGCGCCATCGAAGGCTTCGGCATCCGCCTCCAGAACCTTCGTGAGCACACCGCCCGCTGCGTCCGAGCCTTTGGAACCGACGGCTTTCTTTCCCGTTTCTACTCAGAAGACGGCAAGCCCAAGATCCTCGAGGCTCTGGACGAGCACCTCAAGAGGACCACCGACGCTGGGAAGGTCGAGGAGGAGGAGGAGCAGGAGGTCGAGCAGGAGGAGGAGCAGGAGGAGGAGGAGGAGACCGGCGAGATGGACGTCGATGACGAGTCCCAGGTACGTCGCCTTCCCCGTCCTTTCTCTCGTGTTCTAACCCCTTCTTCCCTTAGTCGGCCTCGACGGCTTAGGGGCCGGG
This sequence comes from Mycena belliarum, assembly GCA_029282135.1. Taxonomy (NCBI): domain Eukaryota; kingdom Fungi; phylum Basidiomycota; class Agaricomycetes; order Agaricales; family Mycenaceae; genus Mycena; species Mycena belliarum. The sequence continues at coordinate 92,582 of JARJCN010000067.1, forward strand.
CTCAGGATTTCCTTCCTTTACAGGTGACTTATGCGCGTAGCTTTATAGCTACCCACAAGTCACCTTAACAGTACTTAGGTTTTCCTTCGTCGTTCCTCGTCTTCGCGCTTGACTGGGTGGCCTCGCGGACCTTTATATACTACTACTTACGCTCGAAGCCATGGACTTCACCAAATCTACCGCTATCTCACTTGTACTTATAAAATAACGCGAATAATTTCTTGGGTTTCATGACTTTGTGTGAACTTAAGTCTGTTTCTAAGAACTCTTAAGAACTTAGAGTCTTTTTCAAGAACTCAAGTCCTTAAAGCCCCTTAATGTGACATGTTCTGTCTAAGCCCCAATCTTATCTCTGTTATCTAGAAGCCCTGATTGACAGTTGGTGGCTGTACATCGGCAAGTCTGGCGCATATCAGCATCTGATTACTAGTCCTCTTAGGGTCATAACCCCTAAGATCCTAGCGACAGTTTCCTCAAGTCTTTAAGACGAGGATTATGCGTCATATAATGCTTACAGGACAAGCTTCTAAGTACAACGGACTCTAGGAGATTCAGATTACTGATCCCTTAGTCCGCCGTTCTTTGGCTTTACTGGACTTCAACTTACGATAATACGACTCTTGGCGTTCTTAGGGGCGAATACAATTTTTGTAACGCTTTGACCCTATGAACTTCATAGTGCATATTTCTATACATTTTTGGCCCTGACCCTGGCCGGACTTGTTTCGATCATATCCGCACGGCTAGGTGTCTAAGAACCCAGGATATATAATATCTTGGAGACTTTCACTTGGATATTTCGATTTCTCGTACTTTGCCCACCCATGGCAAACCTTTCCCTCCTTATGTGGAAGAACGACGTCTTGACTATGCTTTCAGAGCGCAAGGTACTTTCATTCGTTCTTAAGCATTTATCCCCTTTTGACGGCCATTTCTAGCCTAAGGACGCTTGTTCTGAATGCAAAGCTCAGCACTTCAAGTGTATTCCCGTCCGCTACGGTCTCTGCTGCAAGCAGTGCGGCTTTATCGGATACTCCAAGTGCACCTTTACCACCTACGACGCTTGGGAGGACTTTATTGCGGCGGAAGATCTTAAGATCAACGACCTTCATAGTGCGTCCTTTTCCATCGTTCTTAGAGCTTTACTGACGATTTCTTAACCACCCAGAGGTTACACCCGACCACGCACTTCAGGCTCGCTTAGCCAACTGGCGCGCTATTTATCCGCACGTCCAAGGCGTTATGATCTCTGAAGCGGAGTCATGATATCCGCGACAACATCCAAGTTCTTAGCGAGTATCTCACTCGTATGGAACCTTCCGCCGTCCAGATCTTCTACAACATGCTCCGTACCGATATCGCATCGCTCGACATGCACATCGCGATCCAAAGCGTCATTTCCGTCAACGAGGATTTCGCCCGTCTTAAGACTTTCTCGCCTCAGGTCAAGGCTGCTCGAGAGATCCGAGAGTCCTCGTTCTTTAGAACGCTCCGCCCGCTCTTCCGCGGATTCGAGGCGGACCAAGGCCTCCCTTCGGGCATTGTCTTCGACAGCGGCGCTCCTGCCTCTAGTTCTAAAGGCGGAGTCCTCGCTTCTCCTATCGCTTTGGCCACCGACGCCGGCATGCTTACTCCTAAGAATCCTAGGCACCGCCTCGCTGACGACCCTTCGGCCGTTCGGGCTGGTTTCGAGGACCTTCATACTGGCTCTCGCTCCATTACTTGGTTCCGGGACGGTCAGCCTGTCTTAGCTAGCGACTCTAACCCTGTGGACTCCAAGGAGAACGATCTACCCGTTACTTCTACTTGATTACTTTACGGCACTAGTACCCCGTAGATACCCTGTACCTTGGCCTATCATCTGCCCTATACGATTTTTCATACGACTCCTTACTGCCTTAGGTTTTGAATATCTTAGACCAGGCTTTTCCGACTTTCGTCGATAGCCGCCCGTCAAAGACTCCAAACTCCTAAGATTCTCGATCAACTCCTATCGAGAGCACTTGGGATCCTTGGGTTTTTGTGACTGAACGTCCCGTTCTTAGGACTCCTTCATATTTTGACTACTCCTGAGGCGGGTTCCTAGACATAGGGTCGAGGACTTGAATATGAAAGCGCGATCTTCAGCTTTCAGGGCCTTAGATCGCTAAAATTTTCAACATTCGCATCACTCCTCCCCCATTCTTAAATACCAACTGCCCTCAGTTGCGTTCCGCAAGTCCCTGAGACAGTAATGTATAAAAGGACAGACCGTTTCCGGTTCTATGTCCCATACATCCCGCTCTTTTCACAATACCCGCTTTTATTCCCAATGCCGCCCGTTCCGCTTGGTCCTCAGCATCTTTCTGGAAAAGCTTTATTTCCTCTGCCGCCCGTCTGTCCGGATGGTATTCCCAACGCTATCTACGACAGCGCCGTGAAGGCATCGAAGACAACCCAGGCGACTAGCCATAGGAACCCCGAAGATCAATACGAGATGTTCGATGATACTGCTGATCGCATGGTGCGTTCTTAGTACTTCGCCGTTCTTAGACCAAATTCTAACGAAAATCACTTTTCTTAGATGATCTTGGCTCCGTACAAGGACATCATCGCTGCCACTCCGCACCTCTACGACTCTTACACAGCCTGGTGCAATAAATTCCGCATGTTCCATACTAAGTCGCAACAGAAGGGCCCCTATAGCGCATCGGCTCAGCGCGTAGTCAACTTCTTTGACGAACTTAGCAAGATCCGTAACAGAGCTCGCCTGGACGCCTCAGCCGCAGAGGCTGCTCGCGTCAGTCGCGACCGTGATGAGCGCGTAGAACTCTTGGAAATTGTCCAAGAATCTAAGGTTCGCTTTTATCATTCCGCCGTTCTTAGGCTAACTTCCCTCGCAGAAAGCGCGTAAGGGCAAGAAGATCACCACTCCCGCTACTGTTGTGGATTCGGACTCTGAGTCTTCAGCTTCCGTTGAGTCTGAAGACGAAGCCATGGAAGATGTTACTTCCCAGGTTGGTTCAACTTCGTACTTTTTTATCATTACTAAGGCCAATATATTCCTAGGGCTTATCCAAGGATCCCGAGGCTATCGACGTTGACGACTCCATGGAGACGCCCAGCCAATCCTCCGAGTCCTCGAAGAGCAAGACCAAGTCTTCGGTGCGCCTTAGAACATTAAATCGCATTTTTATGTTCTTAAGCATTTCGCTTAGACTGCGTCCAAGAAGAACGGCAAGGCCGAGCGTATTAATCACGCAGCTCGTGCTGAGGTTATACGCGTCCCCTATACTCGCAATTCCCGTATTGACGTGCGTGCTCGCTCCTTTCTTAAGGCCATGGAACTTGTTGGCAAGACTCAACCCGAGGAAGCAACCAAGGTATCTTCCGAAACCTTAGGCACTTCGCGCAAGCGTCGCCGGGCAAGCTCCTTCTACGAATATATCGATTCTCACGAGACCACACAGGGTATGTGTCCTCTAAGAATCCCCGCTCTACGCTTAAGCAACCGTTTCATCAGCCATGGGTCTTACGCCCAAGCAGCTCTCGAAGCTTACGCCCAAGGCCATCTTGGTCACGGTCGGGAAGGCGCGCAACGTTGTGAACACTCCCCAGCCTGAACCTTCGGACGATGCTATCCTTCGCCAGGATCGTTGCGTTCGCATGAACTTAGGCTTCGCTACCCACCAGATTGCCTACCAACTCCGGATGCGCGACGAGTTGCTCACCGAGCATCTCCGTCTTAACGCTATCATGGAGGCCCGCAATTTGGCGAAGCCTACCATCGGCCCTGTCTTCACCTAAGTCCGTCCGTTCCTTTAGAAATTCATTTTCTTAATAAACTGACTCTGCGTTCTTAGGCTCCGACTTTACTATTGACCAAGAACCGCTATTTCATAGCGCCCTGGTCTTAGTAGCCGTCATCTTATACCGGAGCCAGGTTCCGCTGGCAATTACTCTCCTTACGTTAGCTCCGTTCGCAAGCGATCGGCCAACTCGTACTACGCTCCTTTAATACCACACTTGTTTAAGAAATCCGTCCCGCGTTACTTGGTTCGCTTAGAACGCCTGGGTCCATTCAACCCTTGGTCCTGCTCCTCTGTGTCCAAGTCCCCTTGGTCTGGTTCCTCATTATCCGAGTCTGTCTCTGGCATATCCTCATTCCTTGGTTCTTTCCACTTAGGGTTCAACCGGACTTTGTGAAACTGTAGGTCCTTGCCTAAGTATTCATCGTCCTCCCCTTCAGCTTCTGCTAGAATCCTAAGATTCTCGGCTCCCAGGTCTATGAGATCCATCAAGTTTTCAGGCATCTTAAGGCTTTTACGCGCCGCGTACGGAATTACTCTAAACTGAGCGATTTTCCCTTGGAACATTGCTCCGTTTAGTTCGCAACACAAGTAGGATCCTCCCTTGGTCCGTCTTACGACTACCATCGGCCCTAGATATCTTATAGACATCTTAGTATTCAAGGATTTCTCCACAGTTGTGTTCCTTACGAGCACAAGGTCACCCACCTGTAGTTCCCACATAACCCCTCTTGTTAGAGGGGTCTTATGGGGGACATGTTCCCTCTAAGGAGAGGCGATGTAAAGGAGAGCCGCTCCACGCTTAACTGCCCGGTGGGGGGGGACTTTAGGGTGGACGAAAAATGAGTTTTCACACCTTGACACCTTCAAAATGGTAGGGGGTACAGAGTCCCCCCATCTCCTTGCAAACCATGAGCTCGGGAGGGACGGGCGCATCAGAGGCGGGGTGGCTGTGCAAGATCATTGCGGAGGGGGGACAGGGGACCTTTTTCAACTCTGTCTCTGGCCGCTGCAGAGGTGTCCCCCCTTAAACCGCGTGCACCGTCACCCAGAGGGGGAGACACATCAGTGGCGGGCTGATGCGGCCTGATGCGACATGTGGCAGTGCACAATCATCGCAGGGGGGGACATGTCCCCTTTTCAACTTCAAGGGGCTTGTGTCCCCTCTTAAACCACGGTCACCCTAAAGGGGTGACACATCAGAGGCGGGCTGACGCCAGTCATCACAGAGGGGGACAGGGGACACTTTTACTGGTAAACCATGTTTGGCCGAGTATTCTGAGTTTTGTGAGGTAACTAATGAATTTGAGACATGGGTCATTAGATGAATCTGATTACTCTCAACAAGTTCTACAACTTTGGTTTTGGAGTCACAAATTTTTCTAATGAAGTTATAATTGAGGCACCCATTTGGTCGAGTATTTTGCATTTTGTGAGCCAACTAAGCCAATTCAACTAGGGGTCATTAGACAAATCTGAGTGTCCTCAGTGAGCCCTACAACTTTGGTTTTGGAGTCACAAAACTTTTGTAATGAAGTGATAACCTAGGCACCCGTTTGGTCGAGTTTTTTGAGTTTTGTGACTGAACTAAGCTAGTTGGCCTATGGGTCATTAGATGAATCTGAATGACCTCAATGCGCTCTACAACTTTGGTTTTGGAGTCACAAATTCTTCTGATGAAGTTATAGCATAGGCACCCGTTTGGTCGAGTTTTTTGAGTTTTGTGAGCCAACTAGACTAGTTGAGCTATGGGTTATTAGATGAATCTGAATGCTCTCAATGAGCCCTACAACTTTGCCTCTGGCGCCACAAGACCTTTCTAATAAAGTCACAAAACCTTTCTAATGAGGTTCATTTTTGAACCGGGTTTGGCCAACTATTTTGTGTTTTGTGAACCAGCTAGACCAGTTGAGCTATTGGTTATTAGATGAATCTGAGTGCTCTCAACAAGCTCTACAACTTCAGTTTTGGAGTCACAAAACCTTCTAATAAAGATATATGTGAGGCACCCGTTTGGTCGAGTATTTTGTGTTTTCTGAGCCAACTAAGCCGATTGAGCCATATGTTATTAGATGGATCTGAGTGCTCTCAACAACATCTACAACTTGGGTTCTGTAGTCACAAATCCTTCTGATAAAGTTATTACTGAGGCACCCGTTTGGTCGAGTATTTTGCATTTTGTGAGCCAACTAAGCCGATTGAGCTATAGGTTATTAGATGAATCTCAGTGCTCTCAACAAGCTCTACAATTTCAGTTTTGGAGTCACAAACCTTCTAATAAAGTTATATGTGAGGCACCCGTTTGGTCGAGTATTTTGTGTTTTGTGAGCCAACTAAGCCGATTGAGCCATATGTTATTAGATGAATCTAACTGCTCCTAACAAGCCCTACAACTTTGGTTTTGGAGTCACAAATTTTTCTAATGAGGTCAAGTTCGACTGACTTCAATGTGGCCGTGAAGGGCTTCGGAAATCTTCGGCCGAAAAATCCGATATCCATACTCTACCCATCAAAAAGAGCACTGGGTAATGAATACTGTCTAGGATGGGTCCTCAATTTTTTTCTAACCTAGGATGATATCCACCTACAACATATTTCAGATTTATGAGATTTGATCGAGCCAAAAAAATGATATATTTTTCTGCATCAAACTCGACCATGGATTGCAAGAATATGCACATATTCCTACACACAACTCAGACCACTTTTCCCTTTCACCAGTGTCCAAGGACCTCAACTATCAAATGTTTGACCAATTGTCTCAGATGTCTTGGGAGGTCCTTGAGACACTCCAATCTGTATCAGAGCAGTGCTGGACCCCTCCAGCACTTGTATTTGATGAAAACAAGCAACTCACACCAAATTTGAACTTTGGTCAAATTAGTGGTAAACAGCTTATCCAGCCTCTCAGGGGGCAATCCTGAGATAGATTAGGTCTCCTCTAGATCCCTGGGCCTCATCTATACCAGCCCAGCCCACAGAATGGCCAGCATTTTCAGTCAAACAATAACAACACTGAAGATGGTGCTGATGATGCTGGCTTGTATCTCTCCCTTTCAGAGGCTAGCATCATAATGTACTTACTATAAACCCTTTATTTGTGCTTCTACTTGTACTGATACTGGGCATAGTCCATCATCTGCAAGTCAGTAGAGGAATGCTAAATCTTGAAAGCAAAGCCTCTGGCAATCCATTGCAGTGTCAATTCCTCATGAGTTCGTTGAATAGTGGCTGGGATACCCACCAGGCAAGGCCAGGGAAGGCCAGACATCCAATCTGACCTTTTTCACAAATATAGTGGTTGTCCAAATCGGGTAGTGTTGAGTCCCGGGGATCGGTCCGATGCTTCCATTTGACAGGTGGCTGTGCTTGGCCATCAATATCGACGGGATCGGACTGGACAATAATTGTGCTGCTACAAAAACTTGTGATAGGTAAAAGCCAAGGATATAGATGCTGTGTCAAGCTCCCATTTTCATCTAATAACCAATAGCTCAACTGGTCTAGCTGGTTCACAAAACACAAAATAGTTGGCCAAACCCGGCTAAAAAAGGCAACCTCATTAGAAAGGTTTTGTGACTTTATTAAAAAGGTCTTGTGGCGCCAGAGGCAAAGTTGTAGGGCTCATTGAGAGCATTCAGATTCATCTAATAACCTATAGCTCAACTAGTCTAGTTGCGTCACAAAACTCAAAAAACTCGACCAAACGGGTGCCTATGCTATAACTTCATCAGAGAAATTTGTGACTCCAAAACCAAAGTTGTAGAGCTCATTGAGGCCATCCAGAATCGTGTAATAACCCATAGCTCAACTAGTCTAGTTGGCTCACAAAACTCAAAAAACTCGACCAAACGGGTGCCTAGGTTATCACTTCATTACAAAAGTTTTGTGACTCCAAAATCGAAGTTGTAGAGCTCACTGAGGACACTCAGATTCGTCTAATGACCCCTAGTTCAATTGGCTTAGTTGGCTCACAAAACTCAAAATACTTGACCAAATGGGTGCCTCAATTATAACTTCATTAGAAAAATTTGTGACTCCAAAACCAAAGTTGTAGAACTTGTTGAGAGTAATCAGATTCATCTAATAACCCATGTCTCAAATTCATTAGTTAGCTCACAAAACTCAGAATACTCGGCCAAACATGGTTTACCAGTAAAAGTGTCCCCTGTCCCCCTCTGTGATGACTGGCGTCAGCCCGCCTCTGATGTGTCACCCTTTAGGGTGACCGTGGTTTAAGAGGGGACACAAGCCCCTCGAAGCTGAAAAGGGGACATGTCCCCCCCTGCGATGATTGTGCACTGCCACATGTCGCATCAGGCCGCATCAGCCCGCCACTGATGCGTCTCCCCCTCTGGGTGACGGTGCACGCGGTTTAAGGGGGGACACCTCTGCAGCGGCCAGAGACAGAGTTGAAAAAGGTCCCCTGTCCCCCCTCCGCAATGATCTTGCACAGCCACCCCGCCTCTGATGCGCCCGTCCCTCCCGAGCTCATGGTTTGCAAGGAGATGGGGGGACTCTGTACCCCCTACCATTTTGAAGGTGTCAAGGTGTGAAAACTCATTTTTCGTCCACCCTAAAGTCCCCCCCCACCGGGCAGTTAAGCGTGGAGCGGATCTCCTTTACATCGCCTCTCCTTAGAGGGAACATGTCCCCCATAAGACCCCTCTAACAAGAGGGGTTATGTGGGAACTACAGGTGAGGTCACCAGGCTTAAAATTATAGTCCTTTATTTGGTGCTCGTGTACTCTTTCGTAGCGCCTTACAGCGGTAAGCTTTTCAGCGTCCACTCTTTTCCGCATTATCCCAACATGTTGAGCGTGCTTAGCCAAGGCTTGCGCTCTTAGGCCCACTAACTCTGCAGTTGAGATTATTTTATCAGGATATTCAACCAGCCATGTAGCTTCTTCAATATCCAGCGGAAGTATAGGATGTGCCCCGGTTACAGCGAAATAGGGTGAACAACCTAGGCCTCTCCTGGTCGTGATCCAGTCCGCCCAAAGAACTTGAGGCATAAACCAGTACCATTTCCTGGCGTCACCGCCCGTGGCCTTAAACATGGATTGCCTAACATCCCAATGGCCCGTTTCAACCGGTCCATTTGCTTGGGAATTATAAGGCGAAATCCTTATTCCTACGATACCATACTTCGCCGTCAACCACTTTAGAGCGGCAATAAACTGCGGAGCATTATCGGTTACTAGCCACTTAGGACATCCCCATCGACAGATTATTTCTTCGAGTAAGAATTTTCCTAAGGCTTCCCCATTGTCGGATCTTAGGGCCCGCCCCTCAAGCCATCTTGATAAAGAGTCTCGGGCGGCCACTACTAATTTGTGCCCATTAGAAACAACTCCCATTACCATGACATCCGTATGAATTTTCTGAAATAAACTCGGAGTCATTGTTGCGATAGGTGGAATCCTAAGCAACTTTTTCTGCCGTACTTGGCACAGATGGCAGGTACTAACATACCAGTGTACGTCACGTTCAAACTCAGGCCACCAAAACCGTACTTCCAACAATGACTTCGTGGAATATACGCCTTTATGTCCTAGGCTATCATGTGCTGCCTTAAGCATGTACATTCTCTGGTCTTTAGCCACTACCAGCCTATGCTGCGAGTCCTTCCCCTTTTTGTACATCTTCCCGGACTTAGACAGGAAAAATGTTGTAGCATGTCGCATGAACCTGGAATATTCCGCTCGAGAATATCCAGTAGGACGTTTCATCGGATCCTTAAGCCATGCTCGTACTATGTGTAATTTTTCATCCTGCTTTATGCCAGAAGTCGTTCTATGCTTTTCAGGATATGGCTCCCGTTTTAAGGGATCATATTTTAAATCCTTACTTGGCAGGAGAGGTTCCTCTTTACGTATATGCGTCATCAGATACTGAGGCATTACCTTGCCTATATCTTGATACGCTTTTTCTACAGCTTCATCTATTTCGAGTTCCTTAGACCTAGCAAGGTTGCATTCCTGGAAGAAATCCGCAACTTGCTCAGCTCTATCCAACTCTAGTACGTCGGTCCTTAGTTCCTGGAAATATCCGCCCCGTGTGTCAATAGTCTCCTTAAAACTTTCAAATTCTAAGGGTTCAGGACTATCTGACTCCGTGTCTGGATGATCCTCAGGTATGGGATTTTCGTCGTACCCCTCCTCCCGGTTCTCATAGATTTCATCTCCTGGCTGGAGCTTACGTCTTGATAACCCGTCAGGGGAGAACGTAGCGCCTTTGACATGCTTAAGCGAAAAATGGAACATTAAGATTTGTTCAATCCATCGGTTAATCGTGGCATTGGGTCCCATTCCTGGATTCCCTAGCATCCCTTTAATATAGAGTGCATCGGTTTCCACAACTAGCTTCCTACAGCCTAGTAACCAGTACTGCATGGCCTCGAGGGCGCGTTTTAAGCCGTAGAGTTCTCTCTTAGGTTGAGAGAACCTAGCCTCCCGTTCGTTAAGAGGGATTGAACCAAACTTGGCATAGTATTTCTTTGTAGGGTCTGCGGGGTCCAACTGGTAGACCTCATAGCCCACAGCCATCCAAGATGTGTCCACAGCTAAGTAAACCTCGCTGTCCCACTCATAGTTCAACGGTTTTAATGCATCACAGGTACTTACTGCCTCCTTTATGGCGTCCATAGAAGCCTGTTCTTTGTCTGTCCAGGTAAATTCAACTGCCACTCTAAGTAGCTTCGTTAAAGGCCTAGACATTACAGAATAGTTCTTTATGAACATCCTCATTACTCCTACTGTTCCTAAGAACTGGCGTACTTCAGACACATTTTCTAAGGGCGGCCATCTCGCAATGACTCCAACTCTGTCCGTATTAGGTTTCCTTCCAGCGAAGGAACACATGTGTCCCACAACCGGAAATTCGTCTAGGCACAGCAAAGCCTTAGTCCCCGAAATTGTCCCATGGCAATACTTGATTCTTTGGGCTATTCGATTAAGATTTTGGAAATGCTCCCAAATGAATTTTCGAATCCCAGGATTTTCATCCAGAACCTCGTACGTCCCATTTGCGTCTTGGTACCTGCTCCCAGGTCCTCGTACAGGTACATCATCAATGTAAGGTATGGTTGCGTGAGGGATTTCATCCCTAAGGATATATGTAAGGTCATCATGGAATATTGGTACAGAGTTGGTCCAACCCATCGGTAATTTTACCAGTCTTAAGGCCCCGAAAGGCGTTTGAAACGTGGTATAATCCCTAGAACTGTCGGCCAAATCTCTGTGGTCATATCCAGAGTATAAGTCGAAGACTCCCCCACATGCTCTACCCGCAAAGTGGTTGGCTAATTCTTCCGTCGCAGGAGGCAATCCTGAATGCGCTATCGTAACCGCATTTAAGGGTTCTAAGGCGTGTACAAGTCGGATGGTTTTTCCATCTTTCTTTACTACCCCAAAGAACTTAGTTCTGTAAGACGAGTTTGACGGCTCATAGACGCCAGCATCAATTTTACTCTTGATGATCTTACAGACTTCCTCTAATTGTCCCCTTGGAATGGGAATACTTCGCTCCACCCATACTTTATGTTCTACAACCGGCATTTCCACAGGAGGAAAGAAATCATGTCTGAAGCTTCCTCGTTCCGAAGGTTCCCAAGCAAAAGCTTGTTCTTGAAGCATCATAAAATGGTGCATCAGTTTTCTCTCTTCGGCCCACAGAAAATCTCCTTCGTGGATTTTATCAATAATTTCCTTGTGCTCCTGAGTGTACCGCCCCTTAGGTTCGAAGTCTATAGGTGTGGGGTCTAGGACAGGCATATCTTTTAACGGATCGCCTAAAATTTCCCGCTTTATCCTATACCGTTCCGGCGTATCGGCCAAGAGCGGCTTAACTTTCAACGCTACAGGCTTGTACTTAAACACCGACTCTACTGGTAGGTCCTCCACCTCTTGACTGTAGGATTCCAAGGTTTCCTGAGACTCCCCTGGGACGATCCAGTCCGCGGTTTGGCAGCATACACACCGAACCTCAGGATCTATATTATGCTTTGGTTTCCCTCGGCCGATCCCTAAGTCTCGCTCTGTATTTATATATGCCTCCGACACAGGTCCTTCAAAGGTGCATACTTGGAATGTACTTTGTATGTTCTTAACCCTAGGAGCGGTAAACTCCTGGAGTAAGTTCAACGCTACTTTATCACCAACTAATTCTTCTGAGTTCTTAGAGGCCAACAGATATGCCGACCTTAGTTCCTGTTCCCTAAAGAACTGGCCATTCTCAGGTGCGATATACTGTTGAATCTCAAGTTCCCCGTCTACTGTGAATCCGAATTGTAAGGCCAGCTCTCCTCGTTGATGTGTTCCCATCAATTCCTCGAAGACCGGTGAAAACCCTCCTTAGATTCCGTTACTGGACGCCCTCTGGTCCTAGCATTTAAGAAGTCCTCTTCGTCATCCGAGCCCTCCTCAACCGTAGCTCTCCTGTTACCAGGTTTACTAGGCTGCTTCAAGGTTGAATAAACCCCTCTCGCATGAGTGGACATCGTGCAACGTTTCTTAGTATTAGGGTCCCTAATCGTAAGAGTTTGAGAACCATCCAGCCGGTTCTGAACCGTGCTTTCAGTAAGAATCTCAAAGGGTCTCCCCAATAATACTTCATATGCTGGTGCGTCAATTACGTGGACTTGAAGGTAGACTGTAATATCCCCGAACAAGAACGCTACGTTACGTGCTAGGCCTGCAGATTTCTTAAGCTGGCCATTGGCACTTTGCATAAAGATTTGAACGTCAGGATCCCAAGGTATCCCCAATTCTTTAGCAGTCGACAGGGCCATAGATACAATCTGTGAACCGCTGTCTGTTACGGCCTCCACCCTTAGCTTTCCAGCTATGGTTGGAAAAATAACCCGTAAGGCGTCCGACTCATGTCCTACAAAAACTTGTTTAGGCATTTCATCGTCCCTTAAGGTCGCCAGATACTGAACATACGGGTCCGTTACAATCAAGGATCCTAAAGGAATCCCGACATCCTCTTCCGTTGCAACATACAGTGAATTTACCCTAGGTAATTCATCCATATCAATCGCATCGTACTCAAGGTCTCTAGAAAACTCCTCGTCTTGGAACGGGAAAGCCTCCTTCTGTGCCAGTACATCTCCTACCAATTTTGGCTTGGCATAAGGTTGTCTGGTCTTGGTTATTGCCATCCTGAGCTTTTTAGCCAACGCAGGAGACATCGCCATTAGGTCACCAATTTCCATAGGAATCGTAGATTTTACAATCTGACGGTTGGTTTCCTCAACTAGGCCTGCTCGTTCTACAGGCGACACCAATTTATAAGCTTTCTCCTTAGAACGCGGGAGTGGTTCCTGGGAGTCGTTATCGACGGCCCAAGAGACTCTCTTGTCCTTTCCCTTCTTAAGCTTCTTAAATTCAACTGGCGCCTCCTCATCCGTATCATCATCCAAAACTATAGTTTTAGGATCCTCAACTTCTTGAGTCTCTACTTCATCTTCATCATTACTTGGCACAACTTCTACTTCTGGCTTAGGCTTGTGCCGCCAATCCCTGCTTTTACTTGCTTTAGTGACTATTTCACGGTCCTCCGGAGGCTTGGCCACGACCCGCGTTTGCGGTTTATTTCGTGCCTCCTTCCTCGAACGCTCTAGAAATTTGGATTCGGCGGCGCCATGGTAGACGCTCCGGTCCTAGTCTGCAATAACTGTTCTGCCTGTCCTTGGTTCTTAGGCACCAGGTCGAACATTTGTAACAGCTGGGCGAAATCTACCCCTTGGGGCAGAATCACGGGATTTACGGGACTTTGCGCAAACTGTTGATTCTGAGCCTGATGGCCTTGGGACGGAGAGGGAATCTGGAAATGTGCTTGCTGCAAATTTCTCTGAACCCTCAGCGACCTAAGCTCATCGTCTCTAGTATCATAGAATTCTCCCAAATTATCATGGTATCCTTGGGAGTACTGCGCCGACTGCTGGTACGGAAAAGAAGATGGCCCCTGGTAATAGGACTGCTGCATTTGGGACTGCATATTTTGCTGCGTTCCTAGCTTAGGAATCCCTTGGCTGGCATAGTAATCATCAACTCTCTCCCTCTTACTTTTCTGAGGCGGGAAGGTTGGAATGGCTTGGCCATTCGTCAACTTCATCATCCCATTCTCAATTATAATTCTCCCCGTATCAATGTGGTCTTGCTTAGCCGCGCAATCTCTAATAAGGTGGTCCCCATAGCAGTAATAGCACTTCCGATCTTCAAACCTATTATAATTATTCCCCGAACTGTTATTGTTCGAGTTATTCCACCTTCCGGTGTAATTATTATAGTTTCGATCATTGTTATCCCGCTCACGCGGTCTATGCTCCTGATGGTACTCCTCTCCTTGAGCCATGTCTTGGTGCGGAGGAACGGGTCTTCCAGAGGTTTGGAGCGCAACTGTCCTGACGGTCTCAGATAATTTCTCTAGAACCGCAGTCATTTTCTTGTCCCTAGCCTCATCAACATCCCTCTTTGCCGCAAGCTCGCTCGCTAAGGCTTCCAACTTCTCAGTGCTTTTCAGCTTCTCCTTAGAGTAGCTCATATCCCTAGTCGAATCACTTCCCACAGCCCTGGTAGAAACGAAGTCTATTTCAACTTCATTACTAACCCAAGCCTTAGAAATTGCTTCTGCCAGTTCTATAACTTTCTCGATGGAGACCGAGTCTTCTCTTCGTACTATAGCCTCTGCAGCGGCGATCTTTGGTACTATAGGCGCTCCTGCCGGGACTGGGCCCAACGGTGTGGCAACTACAGGTGGAACCGCTGATGCAACGGCTGGTACAACGGATCCTGCTGGAAATATTCCAGAATCCTTAAACAACACGGAGAAATTTATCATCCCTCTGATCTCCTTCTTAAAGTCGGAATCAAAGGCTACGAGATAATACGTCACTAGTTCCTTGTTGGAGACTAAGGCTGGAGCCTTGAGTAGTTTATTTGCTTCATTTAAGAACGCAGCTCCATATCTTTTAACACGCCCTTGTTCGGAGCGGTCTAAGGGTTTGAAGTTTCTGCAGATCTTTCGCAACTTCTCTAGGGATCCAACACTAAAGTCCTCAATCTCTGGATAAAGTGCTTCCACATCTTTAATCCATTGATCTAAGGTCCCAGTTTTGTACGACGCAATATTCTCCAACTGCTCTCGAATGTCATCATCGTTCAAGTAATTCAGGAATACTTTCTTCTGTCCTTCTAAGTCTGTTATATTCGCCTGATCCACAATACTGTGACAGTAGCGAATATAAAGCTTAAGACTCCCAGCGGTTTCTCCATCGAAACTTGGTGCGTTCCTGTCCCAAGGGACCGGTACACGGAAACTAGCAACTCCTGACATCCTGGTTTTAACAACTGGGACGGCACTCGGTACTGGTTGAGTTATTTGAACTACTGGAGTTCTAGGTATATTCGTTTGGAACGAAGTGTTTGAAACTGGCGAAGCCGGTCTCGAAACGGAGGGGTTTTGACTGGTAGAAGCTATGGCTGCTCCTTGGTTTCGACTAGTGCTCGCAGTAGCGGCAATAGGGTTCACGTTCTTAGACCTTCGTCCTAAGTTCGCGTCTATACGGCTTTGAGTCTTAGCAGATGCTTCGGCTCTAGCTTTCTCGGGAATTGAAACTCGTCTTCTAGAGGCGGTTTCTAGGGGTGCAACAATTCTGGCTGCAGCGGAGCGGGCAGAAGTTCTACTTCCAGGAATATCCCAATATGTACTTGGTAAATTCCCAGAACCTTCGAACTCTACGGATTCTTCCTCGTTTGACTCGTGGTCTGAGTCTTGCGAAGACGTGGTTTTATCTGTTTATGGACAGATTTGCCTGGATTGCCAAATGTGCGCTCTAAAACAGTTGTCTAAGGTTTCAGAGTTTTTAGGACTCAAGATTCCTTCTTGACTTCTCGTTCGAAAACTAAGCCACGGATGACTCGAAATATCTCAAAGATAATTTCTTTATGCAGAGATTGAAAATCTCTTCTCGAAACCCCCTCGCGGTGGGCTCCAGATGAAACGGTTGCTCAGAAACTAAGCGTGCAAATGAAAAACAAACTAAACCCAACCAACCAAGTTATCGCACTATCGTCCTCTGACTAAACAGATGCACTCTAGCACAACCCCCGGAAACCTGGACTTAATCCACTAAACACCTCTTTACTGCACCAAAGTTTATCTGACGAGATCGGGTCTTATTAGACACAAGTGTAGGTCTAAGGAGCTCCAAGTCAAGATTTAAGGTTTCTGCACAAGAAAGGTCTCGTAAGAGAGGAACTTCCAAGTTGGTTATGGTATAGTCTCGTCCGTAGAATTTGACAGAGTCAAGATTCTTAGGAGTATGAGTCTTGTGGGACTTTAGATTTTAAGCTTCTCAGCTATATGCAAGATACGGTTTTTAAGGCCGGCAAGGTTTTTAAGGCTTCTGCCTGATTCTCTTTATCGGAGCGGATAAACGGTCTTCGGAATGACTTCGGATCTCAAAATTCCCAGTTCAACGGACACGGAGTACTTCGGAGTTACGGAGCGGATTCAACGGAGACGGATACGGTTTAGCACGGAGCTCGACGATCTTAAGAACGGATCGATTTATCAAAAGAAACTTTAATTCGGGACACTATCGCAAGACAGCGGAATTCCAGAGTAAAGCCCTCAACCAAATCCTAGCTGTGATGAGGGACAATGGTAGTTGCCTCGTACACGAACTGGGGTCCGATTCAGTGCCGTCCTCTCTGCTCCTCTGGTCTTTTATACTACAGGTATTTACAATTACAAACGATGATCGACTACTTTGGTATACATTGCTTATTAAATAGTCGTCGGATATGCTGCGCGGTTTATGTGATTGGTGGGCCGCGCCCCCTAGGTGTCTGTCTTGAGAGTTGGGGTTGTTACGGTTCCTAGGTTTCTAACCCCTCGATCGGTATAGGACAACTCCTGTTGAACGAGTTGTGTGGTGCATTTCTTAGCCCTGGTCTCCTCCCTTTACGTTCTCTCTTCGTTACTTAGATAGCGCTGGGCCGTAGCTTTCCAACGGTACCACATACTATAGGTTTCTACGGGATGTACCCCTAAGATTCCGATAATCTTAGACGAACAATCCTAATCTCCTTCGGACATCTCCGCTGGTCTAATGACATGTCACGTGACCCCGGCGCGTCGCGTATTCCAGCTAAGCACGATAAAACTTTGTGGGTTCTAAGGTTCGTAGGTCTGGGGCTTCAACCTTACTTCACAGAGTGGATGTCCTAAGCCTCCTGGTTTGGTGGATAATAATCCTGATTAACCAGCCACACGGAGATGTGCTGGTTCTTAGATGCGCGCTGTAAATCGCAAAAAGTGCGTGTTTCATAGCTGGTTTTTCTAGCGGCTTATCAGCGTCAAGCAGGAAATGTGATCACATGTATATATTAATGCGCGCTCATACCCAAACTCCCTTATCTCACACTAAGTCGACTCGTGCCTCGTCTGCCTTAGCTCACAATTAGTCTACCAATTTGCCGGCGTTTGCCGAGATCGCTGCCACGGATCACTGCCGATCGGGGGGCAATGGCTGTGCCACGTCATCGCTCACTCGTTCTTCTTTTCCTCCAACATGTCTGCGAGTGCGGCGCTGGCGTCCCCACCTCGTCTCCCGCCGCCCGCCACCCCGCAGCCGAACAACGCCGCCCCAACCAACGCGACCGCTCTGTCTCGCACGCAGTCCTTCTCCTCGTTTCCTCCGCGTCGCCGCGACTCTCCGACCACGAAGCTTCGCCTCCGACCTCGCACTCTTTCGCTTCAAATTTTCCAATTCTAAGGCCCAAGGATGCGCCCGCTTCACTCAGGGGCTAGGGGCAAGGTCTCATCGGATCTTGCCCGGATCTCAGATGCTCCTCGGCGCCTTGTGCTTAGACTCGCGCTCTAAGCCCAGCCTATATCAGCATTTGTGCACTCTGCCAAGCATATCTCGCGTCGATCCTCTACGTACCTCGCCCCCCGCGCACGCCGTGCTCCGAGCTCCGAGCTCCATTCACGAGCGATGCACGTCCGATCTGGCCCGGCGACTCTCTAAAACCGCCCTTGGATTGGTTATTGGGCGGTTGCTAATCACTAATCGATAATCCCCGCCCTAGTCTTTGCGGTCGCGCTCCTCTGCCTCGCATGCACTGCAACCCCCGTCGCCTCGCCTGATCGCGCACTCGACCCAGCTGTGACTCTGCCTCTGCCTCTGTCGTCCCCGGCAGCGCTCTAGCCGTGTTTGGGGCTTTCGTTCCAGCGTCACTCCGGAAACCTGCATCCGGCTTCGCGTACGCTGCCCCAAGTGTCCTGTCCTTCCGCTGCACCCATCGTTTCCGCCTCTGACGCCGACACTAGATCTGGATTCTAGATTCTGTGAACGCGGCTCGCTTCAAGCTGATCTCGCGTTTAGCCAGCTGTGCTTCCTTCAGTGTCAAGTTCGCTGTGTCCCTTCGCTTTCGAGTACAGTTTTTTTTACTTCGGCATTGTCTTCGGCCCGATCCTTGACTCGAATGTATCCGCGCGCCGCCGGCCTAGATTCAACCTTGTGCGGGCCGAAAGGCGAGCTGGAAACGCGAACTGGAACCGGGCAATGGGAGGACTCGTGCGTCCGCATTCAGCAATAAAGCGACTTATAAATGTGCCTGTTGCGGCGGATGCTTTGCTCGCTCTCTCTTATTCTGATTCTTGATTTCTGGCTCGAATTTGCTAGTTCCACTCAGCTTGAGACCCAAGCTGGTACATGCGGTGTGAGCGCTGTCTCTATGCGCGTGGAATCCGCGTCAAGGAACGACATTTGGGTGCATGGTTCATGGTCTCCGGATTCAAACTCGCGCTCGCTAAGCTCGCAAATCCGGATCACCGATCCCAACTTCCGATTCTGCTCAACTATCCGTCTCCGGCTCCCTCCCTGCCCCACGACAAAGTTCAGAGCCTCCATCCCATCCAGCAAGCGCTGGAAGACAAGGCCCGGCGGCGTCAGGCGCCTTCCACACCCCATATAAGAAACAAAAGCGAATCGCGGGATGCTCGTTCGACTCGAGCCCGGGCCATTATGCCAGATGCGTATATACTTTTTGTCTCTTCTGAACAGTGTGAAGTGGCTATTCGACCTGGATCCTGAGGAACCCCAGAGAGAATCAGAGTGATCTCAGTATCTGCAGACTCTCAGAATTATCTCGGGTTTTGTTGCCAGTTGGATTACTCTAAATTTCTTGCGTGCGCACAGATTGTCCCATCCATGGATCGGAAGTTCGGTCTGTGGTGGAGGCCCGGCGGCGGTGGCAGCCTCCTGCATACAATTCAAGTTTAGCAGGATAATTGTGGGGAAGCTCGTTCGACTCGAGCCCGGGCCGTATTGTCTACTTTGCACACTCTTTTTGTGTGCTCTCTGGACACCATATGTCGGAGCTTCTACACTCTGTCTCTCGTGTCAGGACTGCTGAGAGTGGATGACTCTTGTATGTTGGAATTGCGACTACCCGGTAACAGGTTCGCTCACAAAGCAGTATTGAGTATTCGGGAAGTATATGATGATTAAAATCTGGACTACTCTGCCGGCCCCTCCGCAACCTTGAGCCCCGGTATCCCGAAAATCCGGTCGGTGATGCAGGCCTGGCGGCGGATGGGCGCCTCCTGCACACCATAGTACTGCCTTAACTGGCTATCGTGGGAAGCTCGTTCGACTCGAGCCTGGACCAAATGATGTTTTGTCTGTTTTGAATCGCAGACGGAAATTCGGGAGCGTTCGATTTATTTAGATACCTCGGCGCGCCTCGCGTCCATTACCTGAGATCGGCAAAGAGGGATGCGATATCAGGCTCGGAGGCGGATGTTCGCGACCAGCGTACAGCTGGGTCATGTATTTAAAGGATTATTGTGTGGGACCCGGGCGATACGGCGGCGTGATTTCGTTGGAATCTTGTCAGTTTTCGTGGGCGAGAGGGCGCTGTCTCGTCGAAACGGGGGCGTAGTCTCTCGACACTTAATTGGATCTGAGGGCTCCGGGATCGTAAAATAGCCCAGAGGTCTATGATCATGATGCACGCAGCTGCAATTTTTTTTTTTTTTTTTTTTTTTTTTTGGTGGTGCGTTTGTTATGACCGTTGGCAACTAACAATGGGTTAGCCCCGCGGGTCCGCAAGCTGTGGGGAACTTCGACCCCAATCCAAAGGCGGGAATGCAGTTTACGCACGAACGGCCAAAGCCGAACAGTGTGGGACTCGACCAAGAATGGTAATACAGGACCCCGGACATTCACTATGAATGCCTGTTCCGCTGGACGCCAACTTTGTCGGGACTCAAATTTGGATTTTTCCTCGATTTTGTCGGGATTGGACCAGGCCTCGGGACTAAATTTGGCCGGAATTAGCCGAGATCCCAAAATTTTCGCCCGGCACGGCACCGTTCGATTTTTTTCTCCCGCCATGGCAAATTTTGTCGGGATTTGGACCAGGCCTATGTTGAATTTCGGTCGAAAATGTCGGGATTTGGCATAGGCAAAACTCGAAAATTTTCCACATTTTGTCGGGATTGGGATCAGGCATCTGGGTCGATTGTCCGGGGTCCTGGTAATACCCACTAAACCCTCCTCAAAATGCAGCTTCACCGGGTTCGAACCCTCGATCTACGCGAGGCCCGGGGATCTCCGATTTACTCAGAGACCAGGGACAATGGTTACCGCTAAGCCATACAACCCCTTCGCAGCTGCAATTTAGCGGTGCAGAAGACAGGAAGCGCATGGAGCCCTGGTTGTTCTACATCTCCTCTTTCTGGCAGCCATCTTTTTTCTCACCCTTGTAACGGCTCCGGAGTTTACCCAGCACGGGTCGAGACTGTCTTCAAAAAAAACTATCAAGCTGCAACTGATGGCTCGAGCCCGAGTTGAACGGGCAACTCCTGCGCACATGAGACATATATGTCAGGCCAGCCGCGGACCGTCCGCTATCGAGCCGATATGGACTCGGAGCAGTGCGTCGCCATCCCGCCAGAGGAGGTGTTCTGTGTCAATGCTGTGCTCGAGTTCATTTCAACTTCAGTCCAAGTTCCAAGTTGTTGGAGTCTTGGAGATACCTTGAGACCTTGAGGCGGCGGGGATCGGGGAGCGGGGAAAGGGAGAATTAAGCTGCAAGAGCTTCTACTGATTAGTGATTACTGAGGAGTCGGCCAAAGCTTGCGAGCCGCAATCGAAGCTGGGTTTGCCGAGATAGCCGATTCGCCAGCTCATATACTCAGGATAATGGATTATATCCCGGGGTGGGCCCGCAGGGCTAACGCGTTATCTTAGGGCACTGGCCCGAGCTGTCTATAATGCACGTGGAGCTCTCCTCGGCCATTATACAGGTACCTCGGCATCTCATTTTGCGTGCCGGTTGGCCTCTTCATTTGCCGTCGGAGCTTCAAATCAGGTATCGTGCCCACGTGACCTGACGGCCAAACAAAGCGGGCGCGAAAAATGGAATTTTGCACCCATTTGGGCGTTTTTTACAGCCTCTGTTGGCGCTAGCTAGGCCTCCAGATCTGCCTCCGGGTCATCCAGCATCTCCCGGAGCTCTTCTTCTGACATCCCCTCCATCCCCTCCACCTGGGCATTTGCGGCACGGGCGCCTTCCTGGGCACGATTGGGGCTATCCACCCCTTCGGGCTGATTCGGCAGAACAGATGGCTCGACTGCGGGTACCTCTTCACCCAGTCCCTCGGCCGCACTTTAGACAATGCAGTCAGCTCCAAGCCCCCCCAGGGCTTAAATAAATGCGTACCAGCACATTTTTCCGAGTACCCACGTGACATCATCGACCGCTGCTTCCCAATCCTTGGAACCACCCGGCAATGCGTTCCGCCACCATTTCAGCGCGATGAGAACATTGAGAAACCCGTTCTTGCCGCAGTAGTCCATGAACTCCCACGGGCCGTCCCGATCACGCGGCATAGGCCATGGCTTCTTCCTCCAGGTAGGATTGATATCGACCCACCACCCTTGGAAACTGGCTGCGAACGCGTCGGGGTCTTCGATGACAGTTGTGCTGGTGTTCTTCCGGCCTCTAGCCACCCAGTCTCCCACCGCTGTAGGCCGTTTCTTTGCAGAATGCCCTTTCTATCGCCCGTGCATCAGTAAACGGCATCCGGAACAAGATTGTTACTCACGACACCTCCTTCGAACCCACGGGCACTCTCCCTCGACCACCACGCTCCTACTAAGGCTTTCCAGGGCTCCCCGAAATCTGTATTGATCAAGAACGACTTGAATTCGACCGCCCACGGGGGGGGGGACACATCCCGTGTTCCAGCGGCAGCGGGGATGGGACGTGCGGGAGCCTTGGGCTGTCGCTTCTGCTTTGGTGTCGGTGTTTTACTCCCCTTCTCTCCCTCTGATTCTTCATCGCTCGGCTCTGGCTCTGGCTCCGGCTCCGACTCGACCCCTTTTCTCTTCTTTGATTTCCTCTCCGCCTTCCCTTTCCCCGCACTCTTGCGCTTTGCTGGGACTGCCGCGACCGTCCCACCCCATAGGGTTTCCTTCTCTGCTGCCCCTAATCCCAATCCGTTGAGCAGGAAGTAGTTCTGCGCCGCGTTGTTCTCCCGTTCGAGTGCCTCGGCATCGAGCTTCTTTAGTTTGGCTATCTTCTCCTCTCGCTCGCTCGGAGACATCTGGCCGAGCCTCATGACTAAATCGGCCCTCAAAGGACAGGCAAACCCTGTCGAGTACGGATCCACCACCGGCTCTGCCACCTGGAACGCTTCGGGGAGGAAGGCTAGAGGGAAACCCCCTCCCCGAACCGGTGATGGCATGAGCTCCTGCGGGAAGTCAAACTCATCGAAGTCTCCTTCCATTGTGGGATTGGAGGGTCTTCCGGGAAGCGCAAGGTGGCTGGTAGGCGGGGCGGACGGCGCTTCGAATGCTGGCGCGGGCATAGGTGACGGCGGCATGGCGGTTGCGACGTGGGAGGGCGGCAGTGGCGTGTCTGCGGGCATAGATGATGGCGTCGTGCCTGTAGGCAGCATGGGGGTTGCGGTGGAAGACGGCGGCAGCGGCGCGGCTGAGGGTGGTGCCGTGGCTTCAATCGAAGGCAGCGGCAGAGCCTCGGTAGCAGGAGGCACGGCCCCATTCAAGTGTTCATCTGTAGGTGCATCGATCAGGTACCCGTCTTCCAAAACAATCTAATGTGTTAACTTACAGGCATCCCAAACAAATCTACTGAAGCGCGAAGTCACCTCCTGATATCTCGCGTCGTCGGCCCTCGAGAAGTCGAGCTTTGCGGGTGTTGTGGACGTAACCCCACCCTGCACACTAGACAAGAGTGAGTTGCTGCTTCGAGCTATCTCTGATGGAAATGTACCTTGTACACTCTACATCCAGCTTCCCATCGGCATCCTTAACACGCGCGGCCAGTAGAGACACACGGTACCCTGTGTGGGCCTCAATCCCCAACAGGAGTGGCGCGACAATGGTAGACAATCGCGCTCGAGCTCTGCAGGCCTCGGTTAGCCTAAAAAACTCGAAGATGATGATGAGTATTCTTACTCCAGTTGCGCCTCTTCATTGAGTGACGGCAAACCATCCAGCGCGTCCGAGTGCTTCTCCAATAAGGCCTTGTGCTCCTCCTCGCACTCCTCCCGCATCCGGTCCTGCACGTCCTGAGGCTCGTTTGCGAGCAGCTCACGCGCAAGCTCTGAGCGAAGCTTCATATCCTCGCTGGTGCGCTTGTTTCCATAACGGGTCTTGAATGTGGCTGACAGGATCGGCTTGAAGTCTGGATGCTGCATGTAATACTGGAAGACAGCTAGACGCTTTGGGGCCGGCCCTTCGGGGATGCGCAACTTCTTCAGCCATACAGACCAGGGGTTCCCCGCTAGGCCCACGGCATTCCGCTGCCGATTATACCAGTTTTTTATTTTCTAACAATGATAGGGTCAGTTGCAGATACATGACAATACTGCAAAGTACGCACATTCTCGGTCCCCGTTATGATATCCCCCTTCCTCTTAGTTTCTTCCTCATCCCGGGGCTTTTCGGCATAATCAGTCGGGTCCATTGGGTCAGGATCCTGCTTCATGGGCAGCCGCCATGGAAAGCGCCCCCAGTAGTCGACAAAAAAGGGGTCCCAAATTCCGCGCGTTGTACCATTTTTCGACGCGGCGACATACTTCGGCATGAACTCAGCCAAAAACACGCCACGCTGGCCTTGAAAATCGCCAGGGGCTCCGCGTTTCTTGGCTGGCGCGCCGGCGTCCTTGGGTGGCATACTGATATCGCGTTAACTTTTACTTTGACCTTGCAGCCAAACATGACCACATGCCCTCTTCAGCCGGGTCCAGTCACTCCGCCCAGCGGGCAGCAGCCTATGTTGAGGAAGCGCGTCGACTCCGGAAGGCAACCGACCCAGAGCTTCACGAATATATCTGGGATTACTGCAGGGCCCGCGATGGTATACAATTCGTTTCTAATCTTTGCTTCGGCCGACACTGATATAAACCACTTAGCTTTCAAGAAATACAGCCGCCCCCGTCTCGACAAAATCTCGCGTGCACGCATGCGACAATTCGACCGCGTTCAATATCTGTACAAACTGCAGAATCCGCCCCCTCCCCAACCGGCTTGGGGTCACGACGAGCCCAGTTTTTGGATGACCGCCGATGGGCCGGTCGAGAAATTAGCGGGATGGTGTGGAGTCGACCCGTGGCTGGACTGGATGATGAAGCATGAGCCCGCACGCCTCCTGACATTAGAGGATGACGAGATTTCCCCCCATGTAGTTCCATGCAGCCTCCCTTCATAATGTATCCAAGTCCACATTCAAAATTGGCCGCTTTCATATGAATTCGAATTTCGATGTCCATTGCAAGTAACCAAGATAAACAGTATACAAGAGGTACAAAAAAAGGCATGCCGACATCTTCAGTCATCCTCTGGATCTCCCGCCTGACGGACATACCCCTTTTCCAATACAAAGGCAACAAGTTTATTACGATTGCGCGTCTCGCAAAGATTCGACGCCTCTATGTTATGATTGAATATGTAATCAATTGCATCGTACCTGGAGGGATATCAGAAGGCCGTTAGTTCAGAGCTACGGAGCCTCACCTGGCCTCGAAAAGCAAGGGAACCCCTTGCAATCCATACAAAGGATCACCCAATACCCATTGACGCGGCCCCGTCGTGCTCTGGATCTGGCGGACCACATGTTGTTGGCGGGCGCGTCTGTTGGGTCGCGGTCGCGGCCGGGGGGTTTGGGGGCGCAATTCTGCGGAGCCCGCCGGCGGTACCCTTGTGGGACCTCCTAGTGCAAGTGAGCGCAATGGAGCCGCCGAATAAGGAGGGGGTGGCGGCCATGATGATGGCGAAGGCGACGGTGTTCGAGGAGGCGAGGGGGGTTGCGGTGGAGGCGACAGCGATTGAGGTGGAGGTGAGGGCGATTGAGGTGGAGGCGAGGGTGTCCGGGGAGGCGAGGGTGATTGCGGCGAAGGCGCTGACGACGATTGTGGAGGCGGGACACCATCTTCGGAGTGAGAGTGATAGCGTAGACACATTGAAGCCCAGATCTGCAGGGCAAGGTCCCTGGTCTTGGCTTTTTTCCAAGCCCCGTTAGAAAAGCCAGTTACTTGGGCTCTGGCCAGAGCTCTGCAAAATGACTTGGCTCGATGATTGAGGAAAGATATTGGAGACTCACTCGTCCGTGTAGATCCCATTTTTATAACCATTCCCCACTACATAGAAAACCCGTCGTGCGGTCTGCGAGACGTAGTTGAGGTCTTCTGCGAACCGCCAGCAAGGGATACAGGGAGCGGCAGCCATGCAAATTTTTACAATGACTGCTGAGTCAGATACGGGGCACGTGCATCCTATCGCTGTTTCTGAATCTCTTGAGTCTGAACGCCGGACAGTGAGACGATGGCAGTGACTCTTGACAAGACCACTGACACCAACCATGTCTCAAATTCTTCTCGCATTCCGGGTGGCCATCCTAGCCCCCGCGTTTTCATCGCCTATAAACCAGACGTGAGGTTTCGGCTCCAATCGCCCGAGACGCTTCGTATGGTGTGAGTGTCTCTACCTCATCATTGCTCAAGAGAGCTAGAACATTTGCCTTAGCTTTGCCGCGGCATCTTTTTACAACAACGGCGAGCATGTCGAGTACCCATCCATTAAACGGGGCGAGCGGCCGGGCCCCTTCTTCACCCTCCGCTCGGCAACTCTGCGCTCACAATACGACCATTGGAAGCGTCCGGCGACTTTGCGTCCAGAACACTGTCCCTTGAAGCACCCGCGGACTGTGCGTTTAGGATGTCACCCCCCATCGGGCGATCACCCCCCATCGGGCGAGACCAATGAAGACTGCGACTCCGAGTCGTACAAGAACATGCCGCCACTGGAGCCACAGGAGAGATGCGACCACGGGTGGGAAACGGAAGGGGCGGTGCGTGTTCTTGTAAGTGTTTCCGTTCGTCGTTGCTCCACCCCGTCTTATCATCATTGCCTTTACAGTCGAGAATGTGAAGATGTAGTTTTCGTAGCCACTTTGCAATGCGATTATTTCCCGCTCTTTGGTCACGACAATCCGTGAGACCGCAATGCATTGAACAATGCATTCAAATGATAATGCGACGACGGTATCATCTTTAGGTAGAGCCAGCTGCGTACACCAGAGCTTGCTCTCTGGCCTTTGCCTCCCTCGCGGCCGCCCTGGCCGTCTTTCGAGCCTCGTTGTCCGCTGCCTGTTTGGCATACCAAGCTGCATCCTCGGCGGCCCTTTCCTTCTCTAACCGCTCGCTGTACGCCTTTGCACCGTGCTTTTCGATGAAGACTCTGAACTCCGTCAATCCAATCAGTCATGTAAAGCACAAGAGGAAGTGTGGTGAGAATACCAAGGAGAAGACCTCCCCTGACGCACTTCCAACGATAAGTCTGTGAAGCCAGTCGCCGCGACTTGGTAACGGCGGCTGAATACTTTGGCGCTTTTTCCAACAGTTTTACGGTTTCTGTTCTAATGAAAACGCCCAGAGGGTCCATATAAGTTGTATCTAGGGGCCATGTAACCCACCTTTTGGTTTTTGAAAGAGTTGGATCGATATGAGAGTTTTGAGATGGCATGGTGAACAAGTGGTGAAGGCCAGAGACAGAAATGCGTAAGTAAACAGACGCCAACGCACTGCTGGTTTGCGACGCTTCTGAGATATTGGTTCTATCTTCAATAAATCTTAAATTTATTTAGAATGGAGCTGAAGATGTGTTTTAACGAATGGCCAACTTGAATTTTGGCCGGGACATCTGTGGGGGACGTCAGGGTTGTTGCAGATTTGAGATGAGGCCGTAGTGTGTTCGACATCAACCCGTAACGTGTTCGCGATAACACTGCTTCGAGTCTGTAAAAGCGCCAAAGGCAGATGATATTCGATGGGAGAACAGAATTCTGATTATTCAAAGGCTACGTCCCACTTAGAATACATTTTGAGCCCTTCCACCCATCTACGCTTGCGCTCCTCAGCTCTCTTGGCTTTCTCTGCCATCGTCATCTGAGAACATTTGACGGCCTTCTCTGTCCGAAATCCATTGTACACGAACCGAAAGATTCCAGCGGCGGTGTATTGGGTGAAGGAGAACCGCTGCTCGCCCTGTTGTATCGAGACGTTCGAGTGGCGAACGATGGCAGATGGTATGAGGATAGTGCAGCCGGGAGGGAAGCGGATGACCAGCCGAAGGTCCCAGAGTATAAGGTGACCACCTTTGTTGGGATCGAAGTTGCCCAGGGCAGTGATGGCACACCAGCCCCAGGCTAAGTTGGCGAAGTCCAGATGCGGGAGGGTGACCGTGCGGGGTCCAAAGTTGAAGGTCGCAGCGGCGAAGACTGAGGTGGAAAGGTCGAAGATCCACGGAAGTGTCTTATCCCATTTGTAGAGAGCTTCCATCGTTGAGCGGTAGTACTCGTGGAGCCGCGGGGCAAAGGAGAGAAAAATTGCTGTGATATGTGAGCAAGCTCAAGCCTGCGAGCGGGGAGTTTGGCTTACAGTTAGTAAAACCCGCAATCCGCTGAAACGCAGGGATAGCAAGGAGTTGCGCCATCAAAAGGGCATGTGTAACGGTATGGAAGAAGGGCATTGGATGCTCCTGCCCGCCTCCCATCGAGACACCAACTGTTTCTGCGTGATACGGTCCACGGCGGGGTATCTTATGGCTCGCTGGTGTTGATTTCTGGCCGTTCTTCTTCCGTTTCGTGTGCTTGCGGGTCCCCTGGTACTCTCCGTAGAACGGCTCTCCAAAGAGTTCCCGTGCAGTCTTCTCCATCGCCGAAGCGGCCTCGTCAGCGACATCTGGCTTCCATCGTGGGTCGCGTGGTCCCCCAGCCAGGAGCGCAAAGATGCATCGGTCCCCATCGACAATGGGGGCAGGGATGCTGGAGGAGAGTTAGAGCGCACTGTAGCGTAGGACTTCAAGGGACTGACCCATCCCAATCCAATATGTGCATCTGCATGGCAGGGTCGGTGAGCTCTTCCAGGCTGTACTCGCGACGCTCTGGGAATTCAAGGGGTAGGGCTTGCTTGGAGCCAGCGGCCTCGAGCGTGCCTTTCCCCATAACAGCGCTGTCCCGCAGGCCCATCCATGCTGAGGATGCGACGGGTCCCGTGTGGTCCGCAAAGTGCATGGTGGGTAAGGAGACCGGGGAAGATTGGCGCACGCGCACCCGAGTGACACCCTTCTGCTTAGTGGTGGTCTGCGCCCTGTCAGCTTCACGCTGGATCCGCCGCCGCTGACGGTCTTTGAAAAGCTTCTTGGCTTTCTTGCGCTCTTCGCCCTCGAGCCCTTCGAGAGCCGCCTCGATTGTTTGGGGCGCGGCGGTGCCCCGACGACGTTTGCATAGCGGTGGAGCGGTGGACGGCTCCAAGTCGAAAGCTGAGGATTTGCGTTTCTGGCCAGCAAAGGTGGGAATGAGAGGAGGGGAATGCAGAGGAGCCACTTCGGTATCTTCATCGGGGAGGTCGCTGAGGTCGCTGTCTTCATCAGAGTCGTATTGGGACTCTGAGTCCGAATTGGGCCCCTCAGCGTGACGCATGAGTAAGTCACAGATTTTGATTTGAGGGACTACAATCGCGTTTTCTAGGACATACGGATTGAAGACGCGTCCACTGCGCGTGGAACGAGCTTCTACAGATATAACGGGTCAGAAAGGACGTTATAACATGGTAAGAAGGGATAAAAACGCGTCAATCGACCACGTGCTGAACAAGACTTTAAGTGGACTGTGGACTTAGGTGGCATTGAGGCCATGGATGGAGCGAAGTGGATGAGGGAAGAAGTACGCGATATCCTTTGTAGTGTTGTGCCACTCTCTTTGGGCAGTTCCAGGGTCGGACCCGCCTACTCAAGAGGGCAAACACGTACCGGCGTACAGCAGGACTTCGTGCAAGACGGGATTGGGGTAGGAAACCGTCGAGGTGCGGAAAAACATACCAGACATGGTCGTTGCTGGTGAAGGTATTCTAAAACAGAGAAACTTTGTTTGTAAAGATGGCCGCCAGCGGTTTATATTTGTGGCAGACGGACTTAGTAGACAGGGGCGACTCGGAATTGATCTTTGATGTATGGATGTGTTGATTCATTGTCAATTTTGGCCACCGTCCGTCCGAGTCCCTGCCCTGGCTCATCCTGCACCATGGCACGCGGCAATAGAAACGGCAAGAAGAGCAGCACAAGTACAGCTGGCACCGTTGCCCATACGTTCAGCGTGGCCGCACTCACCAGGGCACCGGAAGCTACTCCGATGCAAGGCTTTGTCGACCGCCCCTCTGTGGATGGACGACGCTCGCACCGTGAAGAGGTTCCAATGGAACCGATCTCCCCGCTCAAACGTGCTCGTGTGGAGCGCAAGAATCCGGTGCCATCATCGTCGACACGCGGAACAGTTTTGCCTGCAGACGAGCCTTGGGAGGCGGAGCGCTATGGCATGTTGGGCCCCGACAACAGCACCGATGATCCAGCCCTGCCAACCCTTCCCCCAGCGCCCGATCCAAATCGTTTCAAACCTTCGGTGAGTTTTCGTATTTGTTTTCCTGTCTTTTCTCGTACTTAGCGCTTCTTGTATGGCCAGGACAAGACCATGAGCATTTGGATGCGCTTCCTGCGCGACATCTACCTGGCTCAAATGCTCCGGCGCGACGGATGTGGGGATGCTGATGTGGAGCTCTGCCCTGGCTGCAACGATGCGACAGAAGCACCGCGCTTTCGTTGTCAAGACTGCGCGGGTGACTTGCTGTATTGTAGGGAATGCTCCGTTGCACGGCACCAGGAGAATCCTCTGCACAATGTTTTTGTGACTGGTTGCGTCTGCGCAACGAAGGGGTTCTGACTTGCGCGCCACAGGAATGGAGCGGGGTGTTTTTCATCAAGCGCCCTCTGAAGGACCTCGGTTTGAGGATTCAAGTGGGCCACCGTATGGGGGACGCTTGCTCTGTTCCTCGCAGCGGGCATACCGACTTTGTAATGATTCACGACAACGGCATACACAACGTCAATCTCGATTTCTGTGGCTGCGAGCAGCGCGACAAGGCGGGTGTGCCATCGGTTCAGCTGCTCCGTGCCGGGTACTATCCAGCAAGCGAGGATCGACCGCAAACCGCCGCGACGTTCACCGTTCTCGACAAGTTCCACATGCACACCCTACAATCAAAAACCACGGCCTACGACTTCTATACCGTTCTGGAGCGGTTGACCGACAACACGGGTGTCAAACCGCCCAACCGCTACCAAGTATTCCTCCGAATGGCGCGGCAATATAGGCATCTTCTGATGCTGAAGCGTGCCGGGAGGGGGCACGACCCTTCAGGTGTTTTTGGAACGGCATCCGGTGAACTTGCCATCGAGTGTCCGGTGTGTCCCAACCCGAAGGTGAACCTGCCAGATGGTTGGGAGAATTCACCGCCAGAGGACATGTCAGTCTTTTACTCCGCTCTGGAACTTTGTACTGAGGAACTTACAGGTTTCTCTACGTGCTGTTTCTCGCACTTGATGCTTGCTTCCGGCTGAAGCGCCGGATGATCTCTAGCGAGCTCAAGGATCCGGGCCTTGGGACCGGCTGGGGGTACGTTATGGAGAACGCGCCGTACCGCCATTTTCTGCTGACTGTGACCGATCAGAAGGAGGTACGTGCGGGATACTACCATTATCACTAGATTTGACTGATCTGCCTTGCAGATGAGTACCTGCAGCGGTCTTGCGGCCCTTGACTACGCAAATACAAAGTTCTCGAGGGGATATAGCACAACAGGGGTGGGGATGGGTGTTTGCGCACGGCACGAATTCGTGCAGGCGAATGGGGTCGGAGATCTTCAACGTGGCGAGCGGTATGCCCATCCTCTAAGTAACGATTCAT
This sequence comes from Mycena belliarum, assembly GCA_029282135.1. Lineage (NCBI taxonomy): Eukaryota > Fungi > Basidiomycota > Agaricomycetes > Agaricales > Mycenaceae > Mycena > Mycena belliarum. The sequence goes on from JARJCN010000067.1 coordinate 123,714, forward strand.
CCAAACTGACGCGAGGTTAGCTTTGCTAACATGGACTATATATTCGGGTCTATACTGCGACACAAGGACCCACGATTACGAAAGGTCATCTCGTACGACATTGTCTGCCAGTGGTGGATCTACCTACTGGACCGCTTGAAGCTTCTCCCTCCTCTCGTCCGCATCTCTATCATCCTCCAGCTCTTCCGCTTTGTCATTCCCAAAATGCACATACATTCTCACACCCTCGCCTGTCAAATCCTGTTTTCTCTCAATCTGGTTCCGGGGAGTGGGCAGACAGACGGGGAGGGTATCGAGCGGCCGTGGTCTAGCATTGGGGCTATCGCAACAAGCACACGGGTCAGCGGACCCGGCGCACGCCACGATGCGTTGGATGACCACTGGAATTTTTGGAATTGGCTGAAGACCCTCGGTCTCCGTGAGTATTGAATGTAAATTGTGCACCAGAACACAACTCACCCCAAGTTGGCAGCTGCGCTCCTTCGCCGTCGTTTGGATGCTGCCCGAAAGGAGCAGGTGATTCATCGTGAGGCATTCGAGGCCTTCAGCATTCAGCAGGCCCACCGTGTACCAGCATGGAAGACGATGGTGGAGGACTTCGAGAAGGATGGGAGCGCAAGGAACCCATATGAAGTCAAGATCAAGGGTATGTCGTGTTTGTCCTGGACTTATTTGGGATCGTTTCTGACACGCGGAACGGCAGGGCTTACAGAGATGGAGGTTAGACTCCAGTTCGCAACGGAGGAGGCCGAGGAAGCCAAGAGGGGAGTGCCCGCGCTGCACGATGTGTCTCCTAGCGGGTTCTTGGCAGCTGGATTGGAGCTGGAGGAGGAACAGTGTGTTGCATCCCGTTTTTGAAGCACACCTTGGCTAATCAATTCCAGGCGCCGTGTTCGTGTTCAGGCCGAACTGAAGAAGGCTAAGACGACGGCTATGCAGATCAATATGAAGGTCCTTCGGAGCAAGCTCAATCGGAACATTGACCGCTTCCGTAAGTTGCAGGCGACGTACACCCCTGCTTCGATACAGGCTCTGGCAAAGCGGACAGCACCAGCGGAAGAGGTCGCCGAGGATGTACCGCTGATGCTCCCGTCGGAGCTGTCCGCAACGGAGCGAGAGGGCGGCGGCTGCACTCCGGGGCTGCTGAAGATCGAGGACGAGTTGCGAGCGGCACAATGCCGAATGTCCCTGGTCCGGTTACGGAACCAGCTACACATCAAGTCCCGCTTTCTCGTCTACAAGAAGAACAACTCCAGACACCAGGGGATGAACACGAGATCTCGGACGATCGTCGCGCGCAATGAAAGCAAAATACGGCTCCATTCCGAGAACTTCCAAATGGCTTGGCGTGCAAGGCTCCGTATAAATGGTGGGAACGAGGCGATGGTGGGCTGGCCGAAGCTGCGGAAGGAAGATATACGGTGCATGCAGGATGCGGAGCAGCTATCGAGAACCGCGGTCAAGCGTCGGAAGGCGGCAGAGAGGTTAAAGCGGAGGGAAGCAGAGCTGAGGGAGCAGGGCGAGCTTCCACCCTTGGCAGAGGAGGATGAGGACGAGGGGAGTGAGGGCGAGATGATAACACGGGACGGGGAGAATCATCGGGAGGTGTCCTGGATCTGGACAGTGGCAGGGACGTCGGGAACAGATGAGGAACTTGAGGACGGTACGTTTCGGCATTCTTTGGTGATGTGTGGCTGAAGATTGGTTTGAAGCTCTTCGGATTGAGTGGGCGAAGTCGTGGGCTCGTACCAGGAGATGGACCGAGGAGGTACGCCTGTTGGAGGAGGAATGGAGACGGCTGCCGGTGACATACAAGCATCGAGAGGATGTGTGGCTGCGGCGGGCTGTTCGAGTGCCCATAGAGGACCTGCCGTCGCCGGTTGCGGAGGGTATGATTGCGTATGCTGCAAAGCAGGCGCAAATGTACCGGGATTTAGCAACAGCTGCTGAGCGGATACGGACGGAGCCTCCCCTTCGGAAAGGGCAGAAGCGCAGGGTGTATCACCCGGAATGGGACCCGGTGCTAGGGCAGGAGGAGGACGAGCGGCGTGGGGAGGAACCGGTCATAAATCAAGATGAGGAGGGCTGGCTGGATGATTCTGATGAGGACGACGAGCGCGGTGATGTGGAGAGCGATGAGGAGCTGCTGATGGGGGGGGAAGTGGATCAGGATTGAGCGGGGAGGCACCTTTTTGTACCCTTTTTTGGGGCACCCAAACGATGCACGTGATCGTGAGGCTTGCGTGACCGTCAAGCTTGCTTGTGATTTTATTTTATTTACAATTAATTCACATTTGTAAAAATAACACCATTTCTGAGGGTTCGCCGTGTTGCCGAGGGGGAATGGGGGTGGCGCCGAGCGGCAGGGAGCCCCCAGGTCCCACCCGACTCCTTACGATGGGACCCGGGGAGCACCGGCTTACCGCATATGGTTCCCCCCAAGATAACGCGTTAGAGGTGCGGTATCTTGCCCCGTTATAACGGGTTATCAGGGGCTTATAAGGTGGATTCGCGGATCACCCCGATTCACGCGGCAGCGCCACGTCATCGCGATATCGGCGTCTTCCCTCCTTCCTCCAAGATGACTTCGAGTCCGGCAGTCCCGTCCTACCACACAACTCACACCTCTCCGCTCATTGCCACGCAACGCAGCCTATCTGGTCCGCACGTCTCCGCCCGCCGTCGGCCCGTCCCGCCGTACCTCTGATACCTTTGCTATGAGTGGCTCTGCTGGAGGATATACTTTGCTGTCAACGATTCCCTGAACGCTACGTCGCTTCTATCGCACAGGTCAGGGGCTAGGGGCTAGATTCCAGTCCTGCAATCTCAGATCTTGCCCCCCTGCTTTGACGTACGAGCTCACCAAGACGCTCTGGTACGGGCGGCGTCGGTCGTGCTCCTCTGGCGCATGTGACGCCGACGGGCGCTCGCGCGCTTGCTCCTCCCCGCCCTGGACTACGCTCTCCGACTACTCTCCCGCTCCGCTCTGCGCAATCTGTTCGTCGAACGCTGCACCGTGGTTGGGGCGCGCTGTCGTCCGTCTAGGGCATGCGCCCGCTGCTCCAATCCACCGACGCCCCGCGCTCTCCCTCGTGCCCTCTCCTCGCTACCTATACTTGACGCCTCCCTGCGCGCCGCTATCGATGCTTGGCGCCCGTGCTCGCTTCCACCTTCCAAGATCTCACGCCTGAAAACACGGGACAGCAAGTCCCTCCCCGAATCTGGCTTTTTCGCGAGGCCCTGTAGTACGTCCGAGTCCCCGCTCCCGCGCAACCGCGCGCGTTCCTTCCGTCCCCTCGTTTCTGGTGCAGAAAACGTGAAACCCGAAGCACGCCTCCCGCGTCCGCGTCTCTCTCCTAGACCTGGCCCTCTGCGTCTCGATCCGGACCGATTCTCGATCTGTGTTCGTTCGCTGGAGCGCATCTTGCTCAATCGCACGCTCACTCTGGCTCTGCCTCTGTCGTCCCTTCGGCTTCATCCTTGACTAGCTTGACTTTCGCTCAAACGCGACTCCGTGGACTAACACCGGCTCAAATTGAAACTCACACCGAATCTGCTGAATCTCTACACGCCGTGCGTCTCTCGCTTGGTTCATCACGCCGACGCACCGTCCCTCCGTGCGCCGCACGCTGCGCCCGCGATCCAGCAGAGACAGAGCGCTGCGATTGTTATTCTCCAAGCGATGGCTCGGTTTTCACAAACAATATTCTGCAGCAAGGTGGGTGTCGCACCACTTTGGATGCGGGAGGTATACGTGAGTATATAATGGCGCGTAGCGCCAGACCGTGCTGTGCACGGAACAAAACGGGGCCTAGGACCGTGGCGCGGTCGAAGCGGAAACGAAAACCGTGGCTTAGAATGCCGCCAGAAGGATTGGGCACAAGGACGACCGGTAAGTCATCCTCGTACTTCAAGACCTGTCCATCGTCGCCCAGCTCGGCCTGCCAGATATCGACAAGTGCGTTGCAGATCTGACCTGCATTACTGCTTGCAGAGGCGGCACCGAAAGGGTGGCAGTGATCGAGGTAGAAACCGTCCTCGAAATGAACAACGAGGAAAGGTTTATGCGCGGGTAGGACAGGGCAAGTCCGATGGAAGGACTTTATATCGAAGGCACATGCTACGGCGCCTTCGGGAGCAGTCGCAACCTTGAGGAAGGTCAGTGTCATGCATGGGCGAACGCGAGAGGTAGGATAGGATAAACAGTGAAAGCGCCGAAGCGCAGTAGGTAGGATCACCGAAACACGGTAGGAGCACCGAGGCGCGGTAGGTAGGAGCGCCGAAACACGGTAGGGGTAGGAGCGCCGAAGCGCGGTAGGTAGGAGCGCCGAAACGCGGTAGGAGCACCAAGGCGCAGTAGGGTAGGGGCGCCGAAGCGCGGTAGGAAGTATCTCGAAACAGGTAGGACCGCCACCGAAGTTTTGGCATAAAAGGCTTACGCCCGACGAGAAAATGAAGTGGGGGAAGAAACAGAGGAGTAAGACTGCTCACCAGTTCAGCCATCTTTCAAGGCATGTCAAATCTCGTCGGAAAATCCTCTTTTGCGATGAAATTATTGACCGCGGGCGTGTCGGAAAGCTTGTCGCCCTTTGAGAGGTTCCGGCAAACCCTTTTTGTAACGAACCCACGGGGCCTATCATAGGCCCCTACTTTCATTGCAAAACCATCGGGGCCCATCAAGGGCCCCTATCTAATCACCACGTGACGGACTTTGTATACACTTTTTAATTGTACTGTATATGACCGGTTGCGGCAGTGGGGATGATCATCTGACATCCATCCACTGCAAGCAATCCGGACTATTGAATATAGATCTTGGACTGGTTCGCTCGGGTGCGATTGTTAAGATAAACTTCCCAAACACCCTTACACTTTTTTGAACCCCACTGCTTCTTGTAACAAGAAGCTCTAATTCATCAATCAAAACTTTTAACAAGTATAATACTACAAGGTGAGTAGCTACCATGTCAGACGCTGACAACACCCAAAACGTAGCGGATACCTCTGGCATCACGGGCCAATTCGTATCGGCCATCTCGCAAGAGAGATCCACGGGCGACGCTTCTCCCGTGCACCCATCGTCGTCACAGCCACCGCCGAGGACGGCTCGATTGAAGGTGCACAGTCCATTATTTAGTGGACCCCCTGACGGGGGCGCGCTATGACGTATCGGACGACGAGTCGATACCTCTGGAAGGAATGGCTGGAGCCCATCATCCGGGCCCGCCGCCGCATCATGAGACCCCTACAAATTGGATGGACTCAGAACCGTCGGAGGCCGCAAATGCCGCCGCGAGCCATTTCACGGCCGAAGGCCTGCTTGCCGCACTAGTCACGGACCTGCGGTCCGAGGCCTTCACCGACACTCAACTCTCGCAGTTCAGTACACTCCGAGGGATATTGTCAATGACCAGGACTTCGCTGCTCACCACCACCGGCGTCGTCGCGGGCCAACGCGACAACTTCCGTGAGGTGTCTGCCACTTTGCGTGAATTTCGGGATGAAGCCGCAGCTCGCTTCGACTCGATAAGTGCTGAGATCGGGAGCGCTACGACCCGCCTCGACACCACGCTGGAGAATAACATCCGCGTACTCCGCGCCATTGGGTCCACCGAGGACCAACTAGCAGAATTGGCGGACGCCGTAAAACGGAATCGGGACGACCCAAGGCGTCCCGTAGTACTCCCCCCGATCATCAACCGGTCTGAAGCGGCTCCGCATTCACTAGGCGATTTACAGTCCCCCGTGAATCAAGCGCTGCCCCCCAGGGGAGTCCATGAGAGTGACGAAGAATTTGTTCGTCGGGGAACGGCAGCAGTGGACCGCCGAATGAGAACGGTGGAATCGTTCACTGCATCAGGCTTCCCCCTCGCCGAGCCAATACGTACGGGGCCGGTCAGACAGATGCGATTCGCAGACACCGGCAGCATCCCGACGACAGGAGTACCGGCTCGATTCGTCGACACCAGCAGCATCTCCACCGCAGGGCTGCCCACTAGGTTTGCTGACAACAGCAGCATATCCACTGCGGGGATTCGCCACCCCGGGTATAGTGCAGGGTCCATGCGCGGGCCCTTACCCACTGTAGCTCCCATGGGGACTAACCAGTCCCCCTCGGGATACTTGCTGTCCACGGCATCGCCTCACGAAACGGCGTTTGAAGCGTTCGCCGCGGAAAAGGGCGACCAGATCCGACGGATAGTAGACCGCCACCTCGGGCGCGCCATGGAGGCCCCCCCGCGGGCCCCAAAGCTCAATAACCCCGCGGGCCCCAAAGCTCAATAACCCCCCGTTTTATAAGGGCGAAGACGATGATGACAAGTTCATTACCTGGCTTGGCAAACTCTGTACTTGGCTACAGGGATATGGGCTGGGCGGGCCTAAATATGAGGCCCACCGAATAGTATATGTCAAGACGGCACTGGACGGGCACGCACTCGAATGGTTCGACCATGAAGTCGAACCAGCCGATCGAGATAGCGACATCCCATATGAATTCATCGAAATACTATGCGCCATGCACCGTCGATTTATCACGTCGGCTACTGCCCAGCGAGCAACCAAAGAGTTCGAGGCCGTACGATACGATGCTGTATTGGGGATCGAGCACCTAGTCGGCGAATTGATTCGTACGGCAAAGAAGATGAGGGAACCCCCCACGGACTTCACTGTCCGCCAACGCTTCATGCGATTGATACCAGCGACGGTGCACAACGAACTGATCCGTCGGGGTCTACTGCCAGAGTACGCCAGCTTGGAGACCCTCAAAAATCACGCGCGGGCATGGATAGAGGGCCAATCACAAATGAGGGGAGGTATCGACTCGAGCACCAACGCTCGAGGAACCTCCGGGTCTACCGTGAACGGCCGTACAGCCCGCCCATCGAATCTACCACGACCGGGTCCTACGAGGACCCCCACAACACAACCTGCCATTGGTAGGGCTCCGACTTCGACCCTGCCACGCGCTGCTACCACAGCCACAACGATAGAAGCCAGATCCCGTGGACCTATGGCTGCCAACGCAGGCACCAGCCAGAGTCGGACGTGCTATGGGTGCGGCCAAGTGGGTCACATACAAAGCGACCCCAAGTGCCCACAATATGGGAATTCGATCTCATCGAGACCTCGAGTAGGGGCCCAACGGGTCCCTGAGAGCTACACCGACAACATTGGGGACATCGATAATGACCCCGCCAACGTACTTGAAGACTTGGCCGCGGACCTAGACGAGGGAATATGGGGCGGATCGCAATATGAGGCCGATGAATTGCTCGACCATGACTACCCATTGGTACCTGAGGACGACCCTAACGCGGCCCCGGAGATCGAGGAGATATTCGACAGCGCTGAGGCCCCCGACTTGCGGGTAGGAGCCATGCGCCAGTGCTACGCCCTACGAGTCGACACTGACGACGTCGTATCGATCGCGGCTGATGGGTCCAGCCCAATGGCCGAGACCTTACTCGCCGCAATGCTTGACTTGCGTACCTACCAGCTTGATATCACTGGTACCGACGACGCACGCGAATGGACTCCCGAGTGTGATCACCTGGACCCGTCCGGGTCCCGCCATCTAACCTCAGAAGAAGACGCATCCACGGCCTTCAATGAGGTCCCGAGCGCAATGCTCACAGCCGCGTTCATGGAAGAACATGCGAGCGACAGGGCCCTCGATGGGCTCGCCACTCAAGAATTAGCGGCCATCGAAGCTATCGGCCTCGAGGAGGCCGCATTCGCCGACTGGGTGGTACTGAGGCGAGCTCAACCACCCCCAACGTGGGGATATACCCCTGCGTCGCTTCGGACCACTGCCGTAGATGTGCACGAATTGTCCATCCGGATACCGCAGGGCCTGATTGATCTTCGCAAATCAATGCGACTACTCGAACAGTTCCTAGTGGACCGCGCGGACGCACAATCATGGCTCGAGGAGCTTGAGCAGCGCCCCACCAGCAGCTCCATGGATACTTACATCGCATCAGCTATGCGATTGAATCGGTCCACGAGGGACCAAGTCATCCGTAACTTGGAGCAGCTCGAGAATCGCGAAGATAGGCTGGTCGCCTCGTACTCCGACGTATGCGATGAACTAGCCCGGCGACTGACAATTCGGGAGGCCTACATCCGGCCAGAGGACACTGCTCCCCTGACAACCGAGGCCGACCCGCCCCCGGAACCTCAAGTCAGGCACAACTGGCAAGATATGTACTTGAGCTCAGACGAGGAGACGTCCACATCCGCTGCATCGTCCCCTCCTGAATACCCGGGGTCCCCCCACGAATCTGATGGCTACTATAGCCACGACGACAGTGAGGTACTTGTCCGGGTCCCGGGATCATACCGACAGGACGACGGCAGAGTCGGAGGAAACGAGGGTCCCGGAGAGGACCCTAGCCTGCTACTGGCAACGTCCCGCATAGACGGCGACGACACATCCCTGGTTGGAGCGCCCCCGGGAGGCCCCGATAGACCGCACGACGACGTCGTGGTACCTGAGGCGCGTAGTTCGCCCGTGATGGAATCACCCTTCGCTGCCAGCGAATGGATTACCACTCCCCTTGTGGAAATCGAGGGCGATCATAGTGAACATACCAGAGTGCCTACTCAGGTATTGTCCCAACGAATCGAGCACCTCTCCACCGTCCGGCGGACTCGCGCGCACCCTCCACGTAGCCCGGGCATAGTGGGTCTGATGGATCAACCCACCAGACCCAGTAAGACCATAGCATGCTTGTCGGCGCTACTCAAGATTGGTACCACTAGCGCCTACGCACTGTTCGACTCGGGTAGCAACACCGATTCGATGACGCCGGAATACGCCAAGGCCATTGATGGTGTCCGCATCCCGCTCGACGAGCAGATCACCCTGCAATTAGGGTGCGTAGGCAGTCGGTCGAAAATCAGCTTCGGGACTCGAGTGCCCGTCGACTTTGGTGGAGTACGTGGCTTCGTATACTTTGACCAGGTCAACCTGGACAGGTATGACGTGGTCATAGGAACCCCATTCATGAATAGGCATGGCGTGGTTCTCGACTTTGGGAGCCGAGAGATCAGGTTTCCCGGCGGAGTAACCATCAAGGCCATGTCCTCCCTGGAAGAGGCATCCTTGATATCCACTCGTCGCGCCGACCCAAAGCGAAAGGGTCGCTCCAAGTGACTGGCTAAAGAACAACCCCGCTCGCTGGACCCCCTGCCGGGTCCGCCCACCATCGTCGAGGTATATGACGAGGACCTTCATCAGGACCAACTGCCACGTTTGCCGGATCAGTACCCAGCAATATTAGACCTGGAAGAAGAGGTTGTCAAGTGGGAGCGGCAACGGTATAGGACCACCGTCGAGGAAGTAGAAGAAGAGGACCTATACGAGGGCCACCTCCCTACACTACCCATGGACTATCCTTACGTACTACAATGTGAATCGGACTTTACAGCGTCCAATTGGCTGGACCTAGAGGGACCAGTGAACTTCACCTACGACATAGACGGCTGGGGACCCGACCTTGAGGGCCCCACTGAGGATGACGGTACCGACGAGTACCGCACCACAATCAGCTTCGGCATTATCGAGCGACCACTCGACGCATTCCGCGAGGATCATAGACACCGCCTCGCGCCATTAATGCCCGGTCTCTTTGAACTAGACCGCATTTCGGTATCGTCCAAAGTGAGTCAAGTATCGTCCCTGGGAGACGACGACCCACACGGACTCTTCGAAGAGGCCCTCGAAGAGGCCGTCAAAATCATCAGTATGCGAAGCGCCCGAGTACTCGCGGACCGCCACAAAGAGGACGAGTCACCGCGACGACTCGATGCCCTAAGGACGAAATGGTTTGAGGCCTGCGCTGACCTCATGGGGCCTATACCTCTCGAACTTCCCCCATTACGGGAGATAAACCACGAGATCAACTTGGTGGACGAAAGCGCCATCTATAACTTCCATTTACCTAGATGCCCGGAAGCGCTACGTCCCCAACTGCGTGCAAAGATACAGCGGTACACTCAAGCTGGGTGGTGGGAGATGACCCCGGTATCCCAAGCCGCGCCGCTACTATGCATACCCAAGAAGGACCTCAATCTGAGGACCGTCGTAGACGCCCGACAGCGTAACGATAACACCGTTAAAGACGTGACCCCCTTCCCGGACCAGGACTTGATCCGTATGGACGTGGCCAGGGCCAAATATCGCTCCAAGATCGACATGTCCGATGCGTACGAACAAGTCCGAATCATCGACCGCGATGTATGGAAAACGGCGTTTTCGACCCCATTTGGAACGGCGATCTCGCGAGTGATGCAACAGGGCGACTGCAACGCCCCAGCCACGTTCCAACGACTGATGACTTGGATATTCCGGGACGTGATCGGCGACTGGGTACATGTGTATCTGAACGACATCTTCATCTTCTCGGACACCATTGAGGACCACGAGGAGCATCTCGCCTTGGTGTTCGCACGCCTTCGCGAGCAAAAGCTGTTCCTTAGTCGCAAGAAATGCGACTTATACTCCACCGATATGGACTGTTTGGGTCACAGAATCGATGACCGCGGTCTCCACGCCGACAAGGAAAAGATGGCCAAGGTTCTCGAGTGGCGACCACCACGTTCCCATAACGAAGTACTACGCCTACTAGGCCTTATACAGTATCTCGCGCACTTCTTACCGGACGTATCCCATTACACGTCCCCACTGGAGTCAATATGCAAGGGCGGACAGCCATATTCCTGGCGGCCATTTCACCAACATTGCCTCGACCGGATCAAGGCCATAGTAAAAAGGACGCCGATATTGCGACCTATCGACCCCAAGAACACAGACCCAATCTGGATAGTCTGTGACGCCTCCGTCGTAGGGATAGGGGCCCTGTATGGGCAAGGGCCCGAGTGGTCGACATGCCGACCCGCTGGATTCTTATCGAAGAAATTTACCGCCGCCCAACGTTCCTATAAAACCTATGAACAAGAGGCACTCGCAATAATCGAGTCGCTACTGAAATGGGAGGATAAACTGATCGGCCGCAAGATCATGATTGCGTCGGACCATAAAGCGTTACTGGCTGTAAAGACAGCAGCGCGCAGCGGTCTCAACGGCAGACTCATCAGATGGGATGAATACCTGTCCCGATTCGATTTCGAAGTTGTGCACGTACCCGGAGTCGAGAACAAGGTTGCGGACTGCTTGTCCCGACTCTACGAGAACGACACCATCGACGACGAATATGACGAGTCCGACTTTGTGAACGCGGACATCCGACTAGATCCCAATCTAGAATACATGACCCGGAATCGTGCCGATGAAATACAAACCAGCGCAATCGCATTGCTAACCCGGCGAATATCGGACCCAGTCGAAGCACGGGTCCTTGAAGCTGAGGAGCTGGAGAAATACGCCGAGGAAATGAGGTCCCAGGGATTCGATACCTCAGCGGTGACCTTGAAGGATGCTCTGGAATCCACCAAACCACTCCGCCCGAGGATCGAGGGCGACCCCGGGTTCTTGGAAGAAGTCAAGGCCGGCTACGCCCACGACGACATATTTGCGAAGGTCCTCACCAATCCGGCAGCATACGCCCAATTTTCACTGGAAGACGGACTTATATTCGCCCGGAACGTGGCGGGGCAGAAGTGCCTCGCCATCCCGAGGGGAGCTCGTCTCAAGAACAAGCGCCGCCTCACCGAAATCGTTATTGACCAAGCACATAAAACGCTGGGTCACTTGGCCGAGCTACGCACCTCGGAATACGTACGACGGTGGTACTGGTGGCCCAAAATGGGCCCCGAGATCGAAGCATTCTGTGGAAGCTGCGGCGCCTGCGCCGTATCGAAGACCCGTAACCAGGCCCCCGCGGGACTACTACACACCCTGCCTATTCCAAAACACCCGTGGGACTCCATAGGGATGGACTTTGTCGGCCCCTTTCCCACCTGCCTAGGATATAATTACATGCTAGTCGTGATATGCCGACTAACCAGCATGGTGTCCCTCACGCCTATGAACGTTACAGACACGTCCTCGGATGTGGCTTGGCTATTCGTTCGCGACATCGTGCGCCTACATGGACTGCCGTCGACCATTGTATCTGACCGGGACGCGAAGTTCACGTCCAAATTTTGGCGCGAGCTTCATCGACTCACAGGGACCAAATTGCTCATGTCGACGTCATTTCATCCGCAAACGGACGGGGCATCCGAACGCGCAATCCGCAACATCGCCCAGATACTACGGACCATGGTAGACCCCACTCAGAAAGACTGGGTCTACCTCTTGCCAATGGTGGAGTTCGCCATAAACTCCAGCATAAGTTCGTCGACCGGGTACGCGCCCTTCGAATTGAACTACGGCTACGTCCCCAGGATGGGGGGGATACACGCCGAAGCCACGGAAATGCCAGGCGTGAAGGACTTCGTCACAAAAGCATTGGAAAACATTGCCATGGCCCACGATAACATCATCGAAGCACGAGTACGAGCGACCTACCAATCTAACAAAGGACGCCGCGAGGAGATACCGTACGCGGTTGGGGAGATGGTGTACCTCTCCACTAAGAACTTGAATTTACCAAAGGGCCGTCCCGAGCAAGTCCACCTACACGCTGGACTTACCCGACGTGCTCAAGGCACGAAATATCCACGCAACGTTCCATGGGTCCCTCTTGCGGACCCACGAGCCCAATGACGATAGCATATTCCCTAATCGCGAGGTACAGAAATACTATGACTTTGGTAACCCGGAGAACCAGGAGTGGCACATCGACGAGATCGTGCGCCACAAATGGACGGGCAAACGCGTCCAATTCTGGGTGAAATGGACTGCAGGGGACCACACCTGGGAGTCCCCCGCCGCGCTCAACGAGACACAGGCCCTTGACGACTCCTTCGAGGCTCAGGGGGTGGCGCGGTGGCAGGACCTGTCAAGGACCACGTGACTGATTGACTGCAATTTTCTTCTTTTCATCAACCACCACTATCCAAAAACAGGGCCAGCGCAAGATGGCCCCCTGGGTTTGCTCAAAAAAGAAAGTCTACTACGTTCGGCCCCCCGCTGGGAGCCGATGGATGGGCCCCTCAGACGACCGCGTCTGGGTCCCAGGGCTCGATTGGCCCGACGGACTTGAACCACCCCCGGACGACGACGCCGATGGCGACGTGTCCATGGCCCCACCAACCACCCCACAATCGTTCGGCACGATACCCGCAGCCGCCCCCGTACCGCAGACTGCACCTGTCGCCGTGCCCCCCGCCGTTGACACACGTGCGAATGCCCCGGCACGACACACGGCGCCGACGACCGCCAGCGGACCCCCACGCGGGCCCCCGGCAACAGTAGGCGGGCCTCCTGATGCGGCCCGAGGCCCTAACCGACCCCCGCAACAGCACTACGGCCCCTTCACTGGCGCGTTCGCCAATACCATGCGCTACCGCGACGCCGTAAGCCGGCGAATGCACGAGGGCCGTGGCGCCAGCGACCTCGCCCCAACGCTCGCCGCGGATAGGCAGGCGCCGCCCCGCAGCGACCACTACGAACCCCGTGATCGCGAAGACACGCGCGGCCGCACCGAGGGCCACCACCACGAGGGCCGCCAGCAAGGGGGCCGGCGCCCTGACGTCCGCAACGAGTACGTGCGGGCGCTCGACAACGAGGACAGACGAGAGGGCCAGCGCGCCGAGGCCCTACTCCACCAGGACCGCGCTCGCGAGCAGGCCCTCAGAGCCAAAGCTTCCGCGACCAGACCAGGCGGGACCACGACGGGACCCGCTCAACGCCCACCCGCCATCATCCGCCCGCCCCCTGACGTCGATACGGCGCGGCTCGATGCCGACGGCCTACCAATGCTGCCCGGCGTCGCAATACCGGACGACGAAAGCGACTACGGCGGTTCGAGCGACGACGACGAAGAAGATGAGCTGCGCAACCTGAAGAACTTCCGAACGAAAGAGGAGTTCCGACTGAGCGCCGCATTGCGTCGTCCCGATCAGCGGGACGCCCCACCTATGCCGCCAGCGCCAGCGTCCACCGGCGTGTGGGCCACGATATCGTATAGCACGATTGTGGAGGCCCGTGCGTTGAATAGGTGGATAGTCCGCGGGTGCCCCCGGGCTCACGCGATGTGGGAGCATCTGATGCGCTATTTCTCCCACAACCCCACGGCGCGTCGCTCCGACGGAATACAATATCTCATGCGCGAACAAGCACGCACGGACCAGGGATGGCTGCTTGCCACCACAGGCGACGCTACCCCACGCTCGCGGCGCGGGACAAGCCCCAACCGCAACCAGCGGCGCCGACGCCCCCTGGCCTACAAAGGTAAACGGCGCTCGACCACGTCCGGCACCACCACCACGAGCGGGGCGTCCAACGCGGACGTCGACGACCCGATGCCGCCAGCCCCACCGACGCCAGCACCGCCGCCGTTCGCTCCGTCATACGCGGGTCGCGCCCCGTTCGCGGTCACCCCAATCCCCGCGCGTGTGGACTCCTCCGGGTCCCTGCATGATGCGATCCGCAACCTCACGGAACGGCGCCCGGCTGAGTGGGCGCGAGGACTACGTCTGGAGGACGGCACGTGGCCCACCGAAGACACCCCCATTGGCGCACGACCCCTAGTGGAGGACGTGCTAGCATCGCGCTTCTTCCAGTTCGTGGCCCCCCGGCGTGCAGAAACCTCGCAGGAGCGCGCCATATTCATGGAGCACGCCCTCCTCGGTTTCTCGCTGCCAGGATTCTTCGAACGCTTTGCGTTCCGGGGAGGCTGGCAGTACGCGGAGATGCCGCTGGAGCAGTTCCTGTTCCTGGCTCCGAACTTGACGATGTCGCAAACACTGGCCTGGGTCCTCCTCCACGGTATCCAGCCAGGAAGTCGCGCAGCGCTGATGCTGCAATCCTACGCGGCATCGTGGCGTAACCTGCGCGACGGCAACCCGGACCCTCAGGGCCAACAATTCTCCGCGTTTCCCCGGAACATCCAGGACGTACTGAGTGTCCCAGACTCAGCCATCACCAACTGGCGGGACCTTTCCTACGGCCCAGTACGTGTCGGTGTCCAGTCGAACGCCCCGCGCTTCCCCGGTAACGGCTTGACGGAATCAATGCATGCACCCACGATCACGCCAGCACTTGACGAGGAAATGCCCCCCGCCACTACACTAGCGCCACCGGAAGCGCCTGTGGCGCCATCATCAGCAGCTCCGCCAGATGAGCCTGTCACGGGCGACGCTGGGGAGCCCACTGACACCGCCGATGTACCACTCCCTGAATCGCGCGAAGGGTCCCAAGAGCCCGGGGACGACGGCAGCGTCACGCCCAAAGTCGACTCCGAGAGTGCTAAAGCGGACTCGCCGCCCCCCGCTTGACGTTACAATGTCGGACTTCGTCCTGAGGGGGAGGGTGTAACGAACCCACGGGGCCTATCATAGGCCCCTACTTTCATTGCAAAACCATCGGGGCCCATCAAGGGCCCCTATCTAATCACCACGTGACGGACTTTGTATACACTTGTTAATTGTACTGTATATGACCGGTTGCGGCAGTGGGGATGATCATCTGACATCCATCCACTGCAAGCAATCCGGACTATTGAATATAGATCTTGGACTGGTTCGCTCGGGTGCGATTGTTAAGATAAACTTCCCAAACACCCTTACACTTTTCTTTGCGTCCAGACCGGGGCCCTGATCCTGACTTGAGACGAGCAGGGGAGATGCGTAGAAAGGTCCACGGCAAATCTTCTCCATCTCGGCGCGCGAAAAAGGACCTTCCATGCGATGAGCCCCGAGCTCTGTTTGTAGGTAGTCTGTGACTGCTTCGCGCTCCACAATCACCGAAGAGTGATTAGGGATAACGATGGTGGAGGTGAGGAGCGGCATGCGGCCGAGAGGAAAGCCCTCGCGCAGGTTACGGACTAGGTGGGGATAGGATGAGGATAGGTTGTGCTTAGAGAGTAATGTGGCAAAGAGGTCTGCATTGTACGGCTGGACGATGTGGTCGAGTCGCGCTGAGAGTATGACAGTATTTATCACTGAATATTACGTACATGTTGAACCGAACTCCGTGAAACGTGTACGTGCCGAGCAAATCGTGCTCTCTGGTTCCGGATCGTGCCTGTTTGCCAGTAATGAGCCTCAAAATTCGTGCTTTTCATGTGATTTCTTACCTTTGAGCTCAAGATCTTGGTCGTAGTTCACTCAACTCGTGGGTGTATGAGCGATCCGGGAGTGATGAGAACAATTTGCCGATATTTGCCGAGGGCCGGATCATGATCCGAGATGGGCTTGGGTCGAGAAAATCGACGGATATGGCGTCAAAACGACATATATATTTCCTTCGCTCATCCATATCGCACTTGAGTAGCCGGACTTGTGGTCAGCGCGGGTCTGGGAGCCCCACTAATTGGGAAATCAAATGCTATGAATGCCCCTTTTTGGTTGATTTTCCTAGGCTACCCAGTTATTCAGAGTCATGTGGCTTGGAGCTCACAAGGATAACCGTCCGACGCAATTTACATAACTCTTGCGCCACAACTCCTGTTAGTATCAGTGTCTTCATTATAACTTTCGCCCATCTATCTGATTCTGCAACCGATTCCGAACCGTGGGACTGTTAGCCGGTCTCGGCTAGACTCGGCAAACAGCGACCTGGCAGCACGGCGTACGGTGTTGGGAGTACGGTTCACGTACTACGTAATATTCTGCGAAAAGAGCTTTTATATGAGAGCCCATCCGATGGCCCCAAAGATGGTGGGCGAGCGTGCACGAACGGTCGGAGGTCTGTGTAGATCAGCGTAGATTGTGTGGGTGATAGGATGTGCTCAAGAATAGTGGGATGTACGGGTGCGCGCTCAAGGGACATATGCCCCAGCGCGGACACGCTTGCACTCGTTGTGCTGTGGGAGGGCGGGGTGGTCACCTCCGCAGAGCGAGCATATGTGGACACGTTCCTCCCCGTGCATCCCTGCGCATTGCTTGCCGATATTGTACGCAATACAGACAGCGCGTTTCTGCCCGGTACCCCGAAAGGAACGTGCGGTGCGGAGGTCACGGCCGTCAAGCTGGGTGAAAAGAGGTGTGCCGTCCTGAAAAGTGGTCTTCTCGGAAGGATGCGAGAACGCTTTGTGGGGACCGGTACACAGGAGACAAGCGGGGGGGCGGCCACCGCCACTGGAATCACGAGGACCCGGAGTGGTACTGCTGCGCTCGCGAGGGCGATCCCCGCCTGACTGCCCGCTGAGACGTGGCTGCTTCGGTGGTAAGGCTCCAACAGTTTCCGTTTATAAACGTTTTAAACGGTTAAAACCGTTTCTTTTTCCATTTCGTTTGCGGACCTGTGCAAACGATAAACGGTTAGCAAACAAACAGTTTAAATGGTTTAAATGATTATTAATTATTGCAGCCTCTAAGGCTTGCTAGCCACATTAATTGGTGGCAAAAGTCTGCAAAATATCTCCCGAGGGTTGCTGACTTGACCTAGGATCATATTACAGGTACAAAATCAGGCCTAGATGGAGTCAGCATAACTCACTGATTGCTAAGCTGTAGCCGCGCACCGACGAACTTGGTCTTCGTAGACCTGGAGTGGTGCCAAAATCGACCAGAATTATCACAGGCAGGCTCCAGTAGTACCTCTACAAACTTCCTCCCCGTCATTTAGCTTGTATTCATGTTCTCCATACTGAAATATAGTTACCCCTATAAATACCGTTTATAAACTGTTTAAACTGTTTTTAAACGGTTTTCAACCGTTTCCGTTTAGTTTAGGCAAAACCACAAACGAAAACGAAACGGTTGGAGCCTTATTCGGTGGGCCCGCCCCCGCCTCATCAGCCGCGCGCTTCAGACCCGGCGGAGCTCCGAGGCGAGCTGCCGGAGCTAACCCCAGCAACTGCATGTGCTCATGCGTCGAGAACGCGACGCCGACGCGCGTCTCGTAGTGTGGGCGGTCGAACAGAGCATCACCAAGGATCTTGTAGCGAAGCAAGACCTCGATGGGGTACCACACAGGGAACTTTGAGAGGTCCTCGAAGTCAGGCAGGTTGGCAAAGAACCGAACGTGTTTCTCGTACTCTGTCGCGTGCGTGGCAGAGGGAGAAAGAGGGTCGTTAGAATCAACAGCCACACACAACTTCTTCAGTGACTGAAGTAGGTTTACAGAGGCCTGACGCCAGAGCCCCGGGGTCAGATAACTGATATCGTCCTCCCCCAAAGTCTTCATTGCTTTCGCAACGCTGACAACGCGCACGGAGCCCAGTGCCACGAGCTCCGACGTCTGTGCAGCCGTGACAAGCTCGGAAGGAATGGTGTGCGGGAGCTCAACAGCCTGCCGGACTATCTTGTCCGTCCACCAGTGCAGCGGGAAATAATGCTTCTGATGCAAAGACATATGGAACAGATCGGGAATGGTGGGGGCAGGAGCAATGGAAGACGAGACGAGGTGAGGATTCTTTAAGCGTTGCGTACCAAAAATGGGCCTGGTGGCCTTCGACTTTTCGGTCTCCTTGTCCGCGCGCTCTTTCTTGCGCTTCGCCTTCTCTGCGGTTTCGGCGGCCTCGGTCTCGATGTGCCGGTCAGTGATCCACTCGGAGAGGTGAAGCGGGAGGGGCCCCGTCTGGGTGATCATGTGGGCTGAAGCGACGAGGCGGGCCTTTTCAACATCACTGTATTCATAGTAGGGGAGGAGGGGAAGGCCGACATCGAGCTCGCCGATACCAGCAGCAGAATCGCGGGCGGCACCATAGGCGCGTGTGAGCGACATGCTGAGCTTGTTGTCCTTCTGGATGCGAACATTTTCGGCGTTTTTGTCCTGCAGGTCGAAGCCAAAGGGAGCGGGCACGTCGTGGGGCACCGTGAGATATGCTTTGATGTCGAAGTCGGCAGGAAGAGGCATGGGAAGCCCGGAACGTGAGGTTATGGACGGCATCTCGCAAGGAACTCAGAAAAAGGCTGTAAGGCAGAGTAAAGCGCGAAGAGTTTTGCGAATGCAGAGAGTCGACGAGTGCGGAGGCAGAGTCGATGACAGGTGGCAGTGTAGATTAGTCCCAGTCTAATCTACACAAGTATCGAGGGTGCCATCAAAAGTAACTTATGTAAACTAACTTAGCCTGCGAAAAGTAACTTTACTTTACTTATGGCGGGGTAAGTTACTTCAACAAGTAAAGTAAAGTGAAAGTACAAGTAAAGTAAAGTAACGCACAGGGAAGTAGGATCAAGTTAAGACAAGTTGAGACATTTCCTGCTTCCCATTAGCCCGGCTGGCGGCAGGTTGGCGCCAGCAGCAGCCTGGCTGTCTCGGGTCCATTAGTCACCGGCCATCACAGGCTTCCCAGCCATATGCATTTTTTGGTACCGTCGAACCACACAAGGGCGTGTGAGCCGATCTCGAGCGGGGTCAGCCTGATATGCTACGGACTGATATGTTTAAATATCACTTTGTTCAAGGTCTTGCCGACGGGCCGACGGATGTCACGCTGTCTCGGGCACGTGGTTTTTGCTTCTGTTTTTTCGCTTTGTCTTCGCTTCCATCTCAAAGGATGCTCAACGCGATCTGGCAGTTTGTCTTTCCTCCCAAGCCTCCTAATCAACCAGTACCTCTTCAGAGGCCTCGCAAATATACCCGCAACGGCCTAGACCCACCACCCGTGGGAAATGGGCAACAAAATTATCAATCAGGACTCGGAGACATCCGACTCGGGTTTCCCGCTGTCCCCGTTCAGTACTACGGGGCTTCTTATCCGCCACCGGTGCCCCATTTCCATGCCCCCGCAACCGGTCTCCCTCACATGTCGTTCCCTAATCAGGGGGGTGCTCAGAATGGATATTACAGTGGGTTCAATGGTAAGAACAACTCCGCTTGTCGTTCGCACCATTGAATTTACAACATGCAGGCTTCAATCCCTGGATGCCTAACCCATACGCAATGCCCAGCTACCAAAATATGCCTCCGCAGAACCAGTGGGCGGCAGGGCCCAGCGGGTTTCATCCTGGCCAATATTCAGCTCCGCCAATGTTTGCTCCCCCTAATCACCCGCCACCCGGATATTCCGATCTTCCTGTTCCTGTCCCCGCTGCCCGGCTTGAATCATTTGGATCTCGGATCAGTCCAAAGAACCCTTCATTTGGAGGATGTAAGCAGCTTCGGTGTCCCTCAATCACGTCTTATAAACTCTTACACAACATAGACCACTCGCAGACCTCTACTATGGATTGGCCCACTGGCGATGTCCGCCGGGAAAGCCTCAAAAGCCTGGGAGAACGCAAATGGAAGCACAACAAATGGGCGTGGC
Source organism: Mycena belliarum (assembly GCA_029282135.1). Classification (NCBI taxonomy): domain Eukaryota; kingdom Fungi; phylum Basidiomycota; class Agaricomycetes; order Agaricales; family Mycenaceae; genus Mycena; species Mycena belliarum. Next base: position 143,987 of record JARJCN010000067.1, read on the forward strand.
GTTCTAACGGGACAGTTCATCACGAAGGCTATGCGGCGGAGGTCCGGGCCTGTCTGGGAGTCTATCGATGCTCTACCTGCAACCGTCTTACTCGTCCGAAGACGCAGGCATCTGCACGCAAATCTCAGATTCGTAAAGGGTGTACCTCCCGCAACTCGAGCTGTCCGTTGGAGGCACCACTACTTCACGATCAATGTGACGCCCGGACTTTTCATTATGCGCTCGAACGAGCTGGGAAACAGGTACTAGTCTGGGAACACTCTGGCGACCATTCGACACATGCGCGACCCCCCGGCGGCTCAATTTTGACGAAGTCAGAGGAGCAGCAGGTTGATGCACAAGTCATGCGGAAACAAGAGGCATCGGCCCATGCATTGCGGACTGGGGACCCAGGACCCGGTTCAATTCCACTTCCGGAAATCTCCGCTACTCTTGCTGCTCCAGGTGCTGCACGCTATCAAGTCAGTCAGAGCCAGGTCCGGCTCGGGATCAACACAGGGTCATCCAAGGGTGGTCTCGCTCTCATGAGCGCATTCGCAGACCTAAACAAGAAGTTTTCGACACCCTTCCTTATCGGTTTCATCGACGACATCAGCCGCATCGCCGTGTCCGACACCCTCGAGGAGAACGTGGAAAAGCTGGAGGCGCACATGGAGCAGGTCGCCTGCCCCACGTCGGAGCGGCTGGGCTTGCGATTCGACCTGCCCAAGTTCCAGCTGGTCCACTTCGTCTCCCCGTGGCGCCACACATCCCACTACCGGCCCATCCCTGTCACCTTCGCAGGGATCACCATCCCCGCGTCCGTCACGGCGAAGCTCCTGGGTGTCGTCTTGGACCACAAGCTCTCCTTCCGCCAGCACGTCGAGCTCGCACAGGGCCGGGGGACAAAGGCGATGCTCGCACTCTCCCGGATCTCCACTCCCACCTTCGGCCTTCCCCACTCGTACGTCCGCCAACTCTTCCAGACGGTGGTCGTCCCCCGCATGGAGTACGGGCTCCCGGTATGGTTCCGGCCGGTCTCAGCGAGCACGGACAAGCGGCGCACGGGGACAGTGTGGGTCGCCAAGGCTCTAGGCAAGGTGCAGCGGCTCGCATGCAAAGTCATCACAGGTGCGCTCCGGACCACGGCCTCGGACTCCCTCGACCTCCATGCCAACCTCCTTCCTATTCACATCCGCCTTAACCGCTCCGTCTTCAATGCCGTCGCCCGCCTCGCCACTCTTCCCCCGTCGCACCCGCTCCAGCGCGTCTTCGCGCGCTGCCGCCGCGTGCCCCGCTTCCATCGCTCCCCGGTCCACCATGCCATTGCCCAATTCCCCGTGCTGCGCAGCGTCTTTGAGACGATCGACCCCCACCTGGACGTCCCCGCTGCGCCGCCGGGCTCACTGACAACGAGGATCGCAGGCAGCAAGGACGCAGCGAGAGCGGAGCTCGAGGAGATTACACGGCGCGGGGGCTTCTGTGTGTATACGGACGGGTCCGGGTTTGAGAAGGGAGTGGGCGCGGCGGCGATTGCATGGAACGGTGAGGCGGAGGGCGCAGTGAGGATGAAACATCTCGGCGCCGAGACCGAGCACACGGTCTTCGAGTCGGAGGTTGTGGGCGCGATTCTCGCCCTCGACATCGTCAAGAGCACCCCACGGCTCACCAGTGTCGACATCTTCACCGACTGCCAGCCCGCCATCATTGCCCTCGCAGACCCCAAAGCCCAGCCCGGGCAGTACCTCCTTGCCGCGTTCCATACCCTCCTCCGCCGCCTCCTCCGTGCCCGCCCCACCCTCCGTGTGCGCCTCCACTGGGTCCCGGCTCACGTCGGCATCCCTGGGAACGAGGCTGTCGACGCGCGCGCGAAGGAGGCTGCCCTCGGCGCCTCCTCCGCCCTCTCTGCGCGCGTCATTGCCCTCGAGTCCCCCCTCCCAACGAGCAAGGCGGCAGCGCTCCAAGCGGCAACAAAGTGCTTCCACGCACGGTGGCTCGAGGAGTGGCGTGCCTCCCCGCGCTCTCGCCGCCTCGCGCTATTCGACAGCTCCAAACCGTCGAACGCGGTGGCGAGGATGTACTCCGACCTGAGCCGCGCGCAGTGCAGCGTCCTGACGCAGCTGCGTACAGCGCACATCGGCCTCAACTCCTACCTCTTTCGCTTCCACCTCGCCCCTTCCCCCGACTGCCCACTCTGCTTCGTCCCTGAGACGGTTACCCACTTCCTCCTTGCATGCACCGCATACCGCCAGCAGCGGCTCCGACTAGTCGTCGAGCTGGGCACTGCACGCCTCTCCCTTCGCCGGCTGCTGTCCGCGAAGTCAGACCACAAGCCCGTTCTCACGTTCGTGCGTGACACAGGTCGCCTCCCGCGCTACGCGCTGTAGTGTGTGCACTGTACTCCTTTCTCTTTTTTTCCTCGTTCTCTCATCTCTTATCTCTTACTTTACTGCATTGACATCCTGCCAAGTCTACTACCAACTCGCCCCGTCATCATAGCCACGTCGTTGTGTTACCACACCTGTACCTCTCCCGCCCAGGCCCCCCTACATGCCAGCTAGATTACATCCATGTCCCACGTATAGTGCTACATGGGCCCCAAGGGGCCCGCGCGCACTCTAATTGAATTTGAATTGAATTGAATTGAATTGACTTCGAGTGGCATACGCTCGTATCACGTGAGCACCATGTGACTTTGAAAATTTCCACCATCCGAATCGTCCTCAGCGCTGCTGCGCTGAACATTGAACAGTGAAGACCCCCTGCTTCTCAGGATACTCGTGAACGATTTGGCCAGCCTCTGGTGTGCCTACGCGGGATCGGACCCCGTGAATTTCATGGCCCTTTGACTTGAATCGGAGACTTTCAAGTGCTGCGAGATGCGGGGTACGTGCTGCCAACGAGTGTCTGAGCTACGTCTTTCTCAGGGAGCAGGCAGGCTTCGTCAGTCGCTCAGATGCTATCGATGTATTCTCTAAACCTGGTGCGGTCATACTTTGTGTGGTCTATCACATTTCATTTGAGATTCTCCCTCGCAGTGCTCTCACGGTAGAGTTCCCGTTCTGTCTCTGAAAACTTTGTATTGATTCCTTATGCCAGGCCTGCCATCCGACCGTCCACTGAATCAATCACTGCCGCCCTTCAACTCTGCCCCTCGGCCACGTATATACTTGAGATTCTCTTGCGGGATAACAATCCCGAAGAACTCCTTCAAAGCCTCCGCGCGCTCCGCCTCACTCTTCATCTCGCGCAACACCGTCGTCTGCATGCCAACGTGACGTCGAACTGCGTCCCCCGCCATCGCCACGCGCCCCATGTACCGCGTCAGCGCCGTGAGCGCGGCGGTGTCGATCTCGCCGTCGACCGCCCGCACCTCCTCGTCGGTCATCCAGAAGTGCTTCGTGCACACCACGTTATCCCAGAAGAGCCCCGCCGTCATCCCCAGGACGCTGTAGTTGAAGGCCTTGTAGTCGGCGGCGAAGAACTCGTCCTCGATGAAGGAGTACATGACGCGAATCGTCGCGGGCTGCCCGTGCTCCTTATTGTCGTGCACAGACTGGAGGCGCCATTCAAACTTCTCGGGCGCTTGGGTGTGCGGTGACGACTCTAGCAATTCGGTGAGCCTGTTAGATCACTGACGAACAAGAGACTCACCAAGACTCGATTCCTCACGCGCCGTGCGAACCAGGGTGTGGTGTTCCGTCGGAGATGCCCCGATGACCGTCTCGCCGTCCTCAAGGAGCATGGGTCGCACCGCCCCAGGGCAGACGTCGACGAAGTACGTCGTGTTGCTCCCCTCAATCGGCTGCACGAACAGAATCATGTGCACAAAGGCGTGGAAAACGGGTGCCACTCCGGGCGCTTGTTCGTTGATTCGGCCGGAACCCGAGTACGCTCTGTTCTAGTGAGTCGAGACTCACCGATATGTACTGCAGAGCGCACCTGAACCCGAGGCCCCTCAGCATCTGGAAAAACAACCCGTTGAGGCCGAAGCAATACGAGCCATTGCCCTCGGGCGACACGACCATGCGCTGGTACAAGCCTTCATGCGTGATGTCCATCGAGTGCGCTGCTGTGCTGTTGCATCGTCCAGTGAGCGCTCCAGTCACCAAATAAGTCACCTACTAATGCATCGGCGTATTCTCGAACGGAAATGTCACCAGACTGAGTCGCGCCAGCAGACACAAGCTATCCAAGGACGGGACAAACGAAGAGATGTCACCCGGGTACTTGATTCTCGCAAGCCATTGCGCAACTTGGTCTGTCGAGTAAACCGATGACGCCCGTTTAATCCAGAGCCCGCCTCGCAGCAAGCCTCTCGTGTGGGTCATGGCGGGAGGAGAGATGTACGCTGACGTAAGGATATCTCCGAGATCCGCGGCTAAACATATTCATCAGCTGATCACTAAGTACTCAGGTGAGTCCTCGCCTAGAAAGCGCCAAAGATACTTTTGTAGCCCGCGACTCAAAATCCCTAGTGTTTGTTTATTATCCGTTTTCAACACGTCAAGTGCGACCGAGTGGCGACAGAGCACATTTTTTGACACTCCTCTTTGATACAAATCTCTTGGTGTTCAATGGAGCCGTCTACTATTTTCGTCTGATTTTAGTGCCATTTCCCAGCCTTTCGACTCGAATAGCTGCACTGAAACGCGAGGCGGCTTCATCAAGGATCTGCCTCCCAGGCGGGAGCATCGGTGAGTCGTGAATCAGCTTCGCTGATAAACTTGTCGCTCACAACTGTCAGGAGATTTAGTTTCTTTGGACCACACCCTAGTACAGCGTCCAGACCACCGAGACCAGAACTCAGTTCAGTATGGGACTCAGTTCATGACCTGGACCGGTGCTCACTATCTTTCAGACATCAATCATCCATTTCGGTGCTGAGGGCCCAATGGTATAGATAGCATGCACATCACCCATTTTCCCGGCAAATTCAGGGCCTGGAAAATGGGCTGGACGATAGCGTGGTGAGGGCCAGGAGCCGCGCAAACCGGGGCCGGTGCTCGGGCGCGGAACGCAGGCGGAACCGCAGGTTGACCGCCCGAAAGTCGTCTTGCAGGCTATCCTTTGGCGCGCGCCTATCACCTTCCCTTTCCTTCTACTTGCACAAGTGTTGGGCGTGCGCTACACATACCATCAATTCCGCTGCCAGCTCTACAGCAAGGTCGACGACCTACTGGTTGCTCCCATGGGGCTAAATCGCCTTTCGTTGGGTACGACCCTTTACGGCCGCTCATCTTCTGAGGACACTGATCGTCTTTCGGTTACATGTTCGTGCGTGATGTCCAAGTCTGGTCGGATGACTCCGCAATCACGGTGTCTCAGGGTAACTCAGGGTGTTGTCGGACTTATCATCGAGCCTCCTGCTGAACGCCCAGCGCGTATCACCTCGGTCAACTATTAATTAGCAAGTTGGTGAGTGTATTCCGTTTCCCAGCCCGGACCTGTAACCCCTGCTCTTAACCTTGAAGCCTGGTCCTCCAGGAATACGCTGCAGCAGCAAATTCTTAGACTTTCCCGCTCCCAGACGATGACCATGTGAGAGATGTGCTCTGCTGTTTAATTTTATTTCATCAATCTCTATCAGATTCTCGGGGCGGTGTCAAGACATGACGTACTTATAATAAACGCGTTGGGAAAACCTATATCTTTGTGACCGACTGGGGCACCTATATGTCCCAATATATACCTCTAGTTAGAGGTGGAGATGGGGTCGATCTCCACCTCTAATTAGAGGGCTCTGGAGCAGTTCTCCCTGCTCCCGCTAATTACGCGTTAGAGAGCTATTTTATTACCATAATTAACGAGATATTGCTCAATACCTCTAGATCTCATAGATAGTAGAGATAGTAGAGATAACAGAGATAAGGCCGCCTTATCTCTGATTAAGATAGCGCGGCGGCAGGCGGCCCATCTCCGCGGTCGGCAACCGCCGCGCGCCATCAGCGCGATCACGACGCGCGCCCCGAGCTATTTTATTACCGTAATTAACGAGATATTGCTCGATACCTCTAGATCTCATAGATAGTAGAGATAGTACAGATAACAGAGATAAGGCCGCCTTATCTCTGATTAAGATAGCGCGGCGGCAGGCGGCCCATCTCCGCGGTCGGCAACCGCCGAGCGCCATCAGCGCGATCACGACGCGCGCCCCGCACGCGCCCGTGCGCGCCCCGTGTCAATACCATACCGCCGAGCACCGTAACTCGTCACCAGCGCGCCCCGCGCGCCCCCTTTGTCAATACGTTGGCAAGCGCCGCGGTCGGCAACCGCCGAGCGCCATCAGCGCGATCACGAGCGCGCCCCGCACGCGCCCCGCACGCGCCCCGCACGCGCCCGTGCGCGCCCCGTGTCAATACCGTACCGCCGAGCACCGTAACTCGTCACCAGCGCGCCCCGCGCGCCCCCTTTGTCAATACGTTGGCAAGCGCCGCGGTCGGCAAGCGCCGAGCGCCATCAGCGCGATCACGAGCGCGCCCCGCGCGCCCCATTTGTCAGGACCGTGTATGATGTTTCGAAGAAAAACTGGCTGACAGAGCACTCTGCACTGTCCCAGGTTCGCTTCGGCGCCGACACCGCATCACACGCGCCATCAGCGCGATCAAAACGCCGTCCACGCACACCAAGTCGCCGCGCATGGCACCAAAAATGACAATTAAATCAGGAAAAAATTGGGGGAGGACACCGAAGACTATCCCCAGCCTACCATTCACATCGCTCGCGAAACCAGCCCCTTTTTCTGCCACAATTCCACATGATGCCGGAGGGAAGTGTCAAAACAAAAGTATATACGACGTCGAGAAGGTATTGTAAGGCGGCGTGTACATGAAGGTCTACTTAGCTAGCGCTACCCGCGCTTGACACCTTTGTCGCAGCGCACCTTGCGCTTTCGCGGCTCGGAGCTGGCGTTTTCGCCGTTGCTCGCCCCACTCTTGTCACGTGGGACGCCCTTGTCCGATCGCTGCTTGCGCGATTTCTTCGGTGCACCCCCGACATCCTCTTCGCCTCCGGAGCGCTTGCGCTTCTTCGAGGTGCTGTCGTTCGTGGTGTTGGCGAGCACGACAGTAGAGGTAGTGGACAACGGGGGGACAGTCCGCATGGTAGAGTCGGCGGTGATCCCCAGGGCAGGCGACGGGATTGTAGAGGTACCTGTATCATCGTAGGTGCCCGCGGCATAATTGATGAAGCTTGCGTTGGGAGGCAAGGTGGTGTCGGTGCCGTAGTTGTTTGTAGGGGGGAATGCGCCCTCTACAGCATTGAGACTGGCGAGGAGGTCGCTCTCTTCGCGACTAAAGTTATACGAGTCGAGGTCGAGGGTGCCCATCGACGAATAGTCGAACGTCATCCAGTCAACGTCGGGCCCAACCGGTCCGAGGGCGGCAGGGAGGTGAAGCGTGGGCGGCGCGGGCGAGGGTGGTGCCGAGGGCAGGGCAATGGAGGTGATCGTCGCGGCCATGGCGCTGGCGGCGGGCGCACAAGCTCCGGGGTGCGGGACAAGGCCCTCGTCTACCATGGCAGCTGCGACGACGACAGCGCTGGTGGCGGGCACACAGCGTCCGAGGTCCGAGGCGACTGCCGTCGCAATGGCGCTGGTGGCGGGCACATGGCGTGCGGGGTCCGAGGCGACCGCCACGGCGATGGCGCTGGCGGCGGGCACACGGCGCGCGGGGTGTGGTACATGGCGCTCGTGCTCGTCTTCTTCGTCTTCATCCCCACTCTCGTCGTCGCTGCTCTCGGCGTCAGGGGGCGCCTTCCCCTTCCCACTCGCCTTCACCCTCTTTTTCTTCTGCGGCCCGCGCATCTTCCCCTTGTCGCTCCGTGCTGCACGCTGCTTTACTCCCCGACCTGTTGCCTCGCGTTGCTCCTGCTGCTCTTCGAGAAGTATCTTGTGGTCCCTGTCGCTCATCCGGTGCCAGAAGATGCCGCCGTCTTTCAGCCCGTTCCGGATTCTTTGCGCGTCCTCCGCAGAAAGGTGCCCGGGGCGCGTGAACGCAATGTCTTCCGGCCAGCCGACGAGCTCGAACCTCCGCAGCGCGCGGATGTCGTAGTCGTAGTGCTCGTAACTCATCTTGATGGCGTTGTCGTTGACGGCCCGGCCTGCACAAAGTCAGAATCAGATACATACACTCCCAAGATCGAGGAGCCTCGGCCACTTACGAAGACCCTTCAAGATCAGCTCCCCGCTTTCCCGGCGAGTTCCCGCAGCGTCCTGGGACTCCCTGACATCTGGGTACGATTAGCGCCCTCTCCAATGCACAAGACATCGCTACGCACCCCCATCCTTTCTGCATGAGAACCCCTCGAACTTGCGGATGACGTTCACATACGAGATCCCGAGCTCTTCCTGAAAGAAGTCGACGGCACCGTCCGAGCCGCAGCCCCAAGGCTTCGCTGCGTCGTCTGGGCTCCCGCGTGTGAACAGAGCGAGAGCGCGGATGCCTGTGCGCTCGAAGAGGTCCAAAAACTTGGCAAACACACTCAGCAAGACGCGCACGGCAGATCAGAGCAGAAAGGTACTCACCATGCTGCTGACTTTATCGGCGACTGCCCTGCCATCCATCGCAGCCGCCTTGTTGGTGGCCCGCGCCCCGCGCTTCTGCGTGTGGCGGGAGCGGACCAGCTGTTTGATGAGCCGGTCCTTTTCGGTATCGCTCAGAAGCTCGGGGTCCATGGTGACCTCGCCCGCGTCAATAGCATCCTTGAGATCCGTCTGCAGGTCGTTGAGTACTTTGAGGTCCCCATCTGCAAGAATAGTCAGTACTACCTGAGGGCGCGAACCCTACAGACACTCGCCTGCCCTGGCTTTCAAAGCCATGTCGTGTATTATTGCATTACGCAGATTCGGGGCGCGCGTCGTCTTGATCTGTGTTGTATTGCACAACTTTTGGCGGACCGTCTCCTCCTTCATGTGGTGCTTTTCCGCGATGCGTGTAATCTCGGCCTCGCGGAACTCATGGTGCGCGTCCAGGTCGAGCTCGAAAGCTATGAGGCGCTCTTGTCGGAGCGCAAGATTAAGATTCTTGGTAGCTTTTGCGGCTGCCGAGAGTTTAGCTTGCGGGCGCGAGCGCGATAGTTTAACTGGTTGCGAAGGGTTCCGTTGGGCATGGGCGGAGAGACCAGGAGGTGCCGGCACGGACGGCTGTGACATTCCAGCGGTGTTCTTGATTCTAGGTGAGAACTTGAAGCCTTTGAGAGGATGTTCCCACGTCCAAAGCTCAATCAACAACGTCAGAAAATCACGAGATGGGTAGCAGAGTCTACATTATTTCAGCCATGAAGCTTTGAAGCTTGAAGCTTGAAGGCCTGGCAGGGTTAAATATTAATCGGTCATTGGAGTGTGTGTGAGAACGATTTTTTTTTGCCCGGGCTCGTATAGTACAACAAAAAAAAAATTACGACTCCTTCCGTGACACCTCCCCGTCGATGAATTGGCCGACAACGCCCTCCTCACGCGTGAAGAGCAAATCCGCGCCGGGCTTGTGCTTGAGCGCGTCGAGTGCACGAGCACTGAAAAAGTGTGAGGGTCCAGAAAGCGAAGAGAAAAAAAAAGGACTTGCCGGTCGCTGAAGACACGATTTTCGCCGCTGACAAGGTACATCACCGGGTGGCTGCTGCTACCCTCGCCGACTTCGTGGGCCTTCGCCTTGCGGCCGCGCTTTGGGGCGGACTTTGCAGGGTTGTCATCTTCCGAGATGTCGGAGATATTGATGGGCGGTGGGCGCGCGGGGGCAGCCACAATCTTGCTACGGTCCTTGAGGCCAAGCAGCCTTTGTTAATACTTGCTCGCAATGCTAGCGAGAAGCGTACTCACCTCGTTTGGCTCCCTCTGGTCCTCGACACGACGCTGCTCCACTTCAGCCTCTAGCTCTTCAAAACGACGAGCGAAGAACGCCTTGACACTAGCACGACGAGCGAACCAGGCAGCGACGCGGGCAGCGTGCTCCGCAACGTCCGCCTCCCGCTCACGCCTCGCAGCCTTCATCTGAGCCGCGCGTGCCTTATGGTGGCGGTCGATGATAGCTGCATGCTCGGCAGCCGACAGCGGGGTGCGCGTGGCCGATGGCGAGCCAGAGCGCGAGGCCGATGGAGAGGGCGAGGGCGAAGGCGGCGGTGAGGCGCTCTCGCTCGACGCCGAGGAGGGCAGGGGCCAGTGTTGATGGTTGTGGTACTCCTTGCACTCGATGTTCCAGAGCTCGATGAGGCGCAGCCAAGTGGGGGCAACAATGTGGCGCCCTGTGGGGTCGAGCATCAGAACCGTCTCAAGGGATTTCCTGCTGAGTGTGAGTTACATGCTGGAGGATGCAGACAGATACGCACACTGAAGTAAGAACAACTCCGATGTATTTCCCCGCTGTGATACCATAGAACTCTTTGAGGGGGTTGGTACTGAGCTGGTGGTGGTCTTCATCTCCGTCGTCGGGGTGGAATGTGGGCGAACACAACAGGGCACCAGTAACGGGGGCATAGAGGCTTTCAAACGATGGTGCCGAGTCCGACATCATCATGGAGGCAAGACGGTGGGCAAGTCACAAGTGTGACAACACGCGCGCCGTACAAAAAAAAATATATATTTGAGCATACTTAGGAGGATAACGTGCTAGTCTTCTAGGCGGGGCAGCCAGCAGCATGCCACGCATCCGTGCGGTAATGCTGGTGCTCCAGCCAGCGGGAGGAAGCCGTGCAGATACAGGCGCACCCCTCGCAGGCGATTTCCCCGCAGCCCTCCCGACATTCATCAGGCATTGCGCGCGGCGCACGGACACCGAAGCCTGGGGCGCAGCTGCCCTTCGGATCCTGCTTGGTTGACTCCTCCTCGGCGCTGTGTTCCAGGCGCTTCCTGGAAAACGTAGTTTGTAAAGTAGATTAATAGATACACGGTGACGCACTGAGCCCTGCGCTCCGTGTCTGAAGCACGAATTTTCTTCCGATTACTGAGGGGGCCGTTGCTGATATGAAGAGCGGTTGTGCGAAGGCGCGGGCGCTCACCTGTCGCGGTACTTTGTCGAGGACTTCCGAGCCAGGCGTTTGTGTCGGCGTACGGTTGCCTCATCGGCCTCCATAAGTGCCGCGCGATTTCTAGTAGGGAGGGATGAGGGACGATGAGAACGAGCAGCAGAAGTGAGCAAACTGCTGCACACTTCTGCATTCGAAGGCGGGCTGCCGCTCGAAGCTCCTCGCCTTTCCTAACATCATGGTAAGTACGGATTACATTGAAATGCATGCCATACTTTTCTCGATACTTAACAAGGGATGCTTGACGGCGCTCAGCCTTTTCATCCGGATCCAAAGGTTTGCGGCCACGAGCGAGAGTCATTGAGTTGGTGTGAAACAGACTTGGGGGTAGAAGTGTTAAGGTAAGTGTGCTCTCAAGACCGAATATTGTTGCCAAACAACAAGTTCGCGATTCCAAGCAACGAGTTCGCGATCAAGCCAGCCAGAATAAGTGATTCCTGTACCTCTTCCTCTCCATTCATAAAATCTGAGAATAATCGTAGGTATGATTGGGATGCTTTCGAATACAGACACATATAAAATTCACCCCCACATCTCACGTAGCCGCCAAGAGAGGACCACTCGCAACCTAAAAAATCAAACTCTCCGGACAGCTCAAGAATATACTGGAAAGAAACCTCACAAAGTTTGAAGCCGAGGGAGAAACGGCAAGGCCATGAACTTTGGAAAGACAACGAGTTCATGACGACAACGAGTTCGCGATCGGATAGGGACAAGTGCCGCTTCACTAGCACTTCACGTAGAACGGGGGGTTTTGAATAGATCTATTAATCTGGTGCACGTTCAAGCAGTTCGTCTACGGTACTAAGAAGGGCCAAGCCCATTTCCCAACGCGTCTCCTTCAGCTTCGCCAACCGCTCGTACTCGTCCGGGTCCTCCGCCGCAAGCTGGCTCTCCGTACGGAAGCCGTTGTCTACGAAGCGCATCAGGCCGCCGGCGGTGAACTGGGTGAAGGAGATGCGACAGTCCCCATCCTGCACGGGGATATTCGAGTGCGAGACAGTTGCGGATGGGACGAGGATGAGAGCGCCGGGGGGGAATTCGACGGCAAGCTTGAGGTCCCATAGGACAAGGTGTCCTCCTTTTTTGGGGTCGAAGGGGCCAGCTGCTTGGATCGCGCACCAGCCGAAGGGGACGTTTTGAACGTCGCGATGGCGGAAGGTCCATACATTCGGCCCGAAGTTGAAGGCGGCGCACGAAAAGACAGAGCGGGGAAAGTTGGTGCGGAGGTGGGGAAGATGCCGATGGAGTGCCTCCTTGTGGTCCCAGTAATACTTATATAGGCGCGGGGCCCAAAGACAAAACGCCGCTGCACCAGAGTTAGCGCACACACGGAAATGGCAAGGGGTGTACGCACCGCTCGCAAATGTCGCCATCCGGTTAATGGCGGCATTGCCAAGCAAGCGATCTAACATCGCGTCGTACTTTGGGTTGAGCAGGCGCGATGGCACGCACTGCCCTTTGCCGTATGAAAGGCCGACTGTTGACAGCCGCATACAGACCACGGCGATGCTTCAGCATCGTCGTTGGGAATGCGGCCGCAATCCCCTCGGCTGTGATATCGCGGTACGCGCGGTCTACCGCTTCCGCCCACCCTGGGTCGCGCGGCTGGCCCACGAGCACCGCGAATATGCGCCCCTGCGCATCCACGAGAGGACGGGCATCGCTATATGAAATGAGGCCTCGGATTGATTGGGGAAAGATGAATGACGCACTAGCCATTCCATTCTACCACTTGGAACCCAAGCTGCACAAGCTCGTCGAGTGTGCGCTTCTTCTTGCTACCCCAGCGCTCAGCTGCGTCTGTGACCTTTGCGCCGTACGCGCCGTGGGCGACTGGGAGCGTGCAAGCGTCGATGGCTTGCCGCAAGGGGGTCACTAGCGGGATGCGGACGTGGGAGGTTATGGTAGTGGCCCGCGGTGCGTGGCCCTGGGCCGCGAAGCTCTTCGCGCGCTTCGTTTTGCGGTTGCGGTGGCTATGAGTGAGCGGCTTCTTGCCTTCGTGCATGTCATCGACGGCGGTGCGGCGGCGCTTATGCGGTGGCGAGGGCTGGCGCTCGGGGAGGTCGTCGACCTCGTTCCAAGGATCCGGAGGCCCAGGTGGCGGGTAGACCTCATCTACGTCGTTTAGCGGGTCAGATGGTGCCGTGGTGTCCCCTGGGATATCGTCGATGTCGCCCTCTGAGTCGTGATCCGCCTCGTCTGCATCCGAAGCCTCCTGCCCAATAGATTGCGCGAGGAGCGGCGCAAAGTCGAAATCAGGCGAGGCAATTGGAGTGACAAGCGTGTAGGGGGAAAAAACAGTTCCCCGTCGAGTCTTAGGCGCGTTTAGGCAGTGAAGGACGAGCGATTAGACCCACACACCTTCCTCCCTTGCGGTTTCCACAACATCACGCGAATCTGCACAAAAAACGCGTCAATATTCAGCAGCAAGGGTGGCGAGTGGCACCGCTCCAAACTCTATCACCTCGAGGATCCCGGGTATGAGTTCACGGGAGGCGATGGAGCCTAGAGCGTGTCGCCATGAGAAGAGATGAAACTCACCAAAGGGCAGCAGGTAGTTTGTCGAAGAAGAGGCAGAGGAGAAAGAGTCAAGATTGATTCGTTCGCGGTCAGTCACGGTGAGTCACAAACACGTGATCAGCGTCTGGAACCCAAACAATCGCAAGTCAAACAATCGCAAGTCAACGCGACCATGGCTCCAACACCAACGCACTCCCAGAACCGGCGAAATAATGTCCAGAGTGCTACGTCGATATCTAGATATGTCAACGTTAGCCTGTCAAGCAAGAATTCTTCCGGCCGCCTGATAAAGAAAACTCGAAGACTTACTCCGGCACAAATGCTACTGATCCAACGTGAGGAAGAGCGCAAGGAGGCTGAGCGACATGCAGGTAAGCCCAATACTCTCTGCCGTTTTCGTTGCCTGGCTGAAGTACCACAGCCATGACCGAGGCAGAGCGGCGCGAGCGGGATAGGCACCGTGACATTCCAGATGCCTTCACACTGGACGACGGCGGCTATGAGCAAGACGTGTTGCGTGGTTCCGCAGCAGCTGAAATAAGCCACGCAGGCGAAGGCCCTTCCGAGGAGGAGATCCAACATGCAGATGAAACTCTGCTGGATGGCCTGCGAAGGCACCATAAGTGCGTGGACCATTCCTTCGTACTCATATGTCGTCTTATTCTCTATCTTTGCAGCCGCCTGTTCTCGCGGCACCCCGATCGACGTACACGCCGCGACCGGACACAGATCCTGGTGCACGCATTCACGCTGCAACTGGATCGAATGGCCGACGCATATCTGGGATGGAGCTTGGCCACTGCAGAGGCTGGGCTCGGCTCTACGTATGTTCAGCCTGAGGACTGCATCGTGGAGCAGACGCAGCGGGTTCTTGTGGTGGACATCTTCTGTGTGTTCTCTCTCTGCTGGACGCACATTTTTGCTGACTTTCAGGCTTCTCAGCGGCATATCACGCAGATGTCCCTATAATCCAGGGGGACTTGCTTGTCGCCTCAACCTACGTGCGGCAGGGGCTTATGCCCGTCTCCCCCTACTTCCCAACCGTCGTGATCACCGTGCGCGCGCTTGAGACCTATCGCGTTGCCCATCTGCGGTGCCCGCGGCTTGGCATTCAGGCATGGGTCCGTGCACTGTGCGACCTGCATGGTGTTCCGCCCCGCACATATCTGGCGCAGCAGTTTACTGTCGCGTTCGATGTGTACCTTGCAATCCGCGCTGTAGTGGACAAGCGCGTGCAGGTCGCGCTCGGTCGCGACACTCCGAACTGGCGCCTGAAGAACTCGTGCCCCTCGTGCTTGTACAAGCTTGAGGGGGAGGAGGAGCTCATCTTCCCCATGCTTGCGACCATCGACGGGAACAATTCGCTCAAGCGATTCTGGAGGCGCGAGCGGGAAGATTTTCAAGACGACGGATCAGCGATACCTGGCGCGTCGAAGGAGAGGGTTGACCGGCGAGAACCGCCGGGCGACTACTATCTCTCTCGGGAGGAGGTGGATAGGTGGGCAAAGGAGGGGCTAGATGAGATGATGAAGGGCTTTGTTGCAGACGAGGAGTGGGTGGAGGACGACGACGGGTGCGGCGAGCGGTGGCAAAACATGAAGGAGGACGTCACCGCCCGAGCGTACGGGATGTACGACGAAACAGGATTCTTCCCAGCTCTATGCCGCCACAACTTTGTGCTCGTTGCCGTCGACATGGTGAAGAGCGGGGAGCTGTAAGTTCTTTGCTCTGTCTTTCGTTTCTTGCACAGCTGACCAGGGGCGTTTTTAGTGCGAAATATGGATTCGCAATCGTTAACCACCTCATGCGTTGGCTGGGGAAGATCGGCGTCGGCTACGACATCGGCTGCAAGTTTGACAAAATGGTGAAGTCGCACCCCGGACTCGCTGGACTTGCGACTGAGACCGGATTCAAATGTCTGGTCGGTGCATTCCACGGCTGTGGACACTGCCGACGTTGCCAGGCGAAGAATCTCACTACCTACGTCAAAGGGGTCGGCCTCGAAGGCCTCGAAGGCTGCGAATCCTTTTTCTCCAAATCAAACGCGCTCGCTTCCACCACTCGCTACGCAACTGCGTTTCATCGCAAGCAAGCCATCACCACATACCTCAAACATTCAGACACCTTCGACGCTTACCAGAGCCTCTGTATGTCCATCGCCTCCTTCCTCGCCATTCTAATCGCTAATGCACCCCGCAGCGCTCGTCCTCTGCAACAAATACCGCGCCGCCCTCAAGGTGAAGGCCACGATGCCCGCACTTCTGCGGACCATGACGGCCCTCGGGGTCGAATCCCGCGCGGTCTTTGAAACTTGGCTGGAAAAGGAGAAGGCCTTTCTCCAGATGCTCACCAAGGAGCCGCCGCAGGAAACGCTAGAAATGGAGTACTACCAGAAGTTGGTCAATCTCCTAGCCCACGAGTAAGTCTACCGCCCTTCAGTCTACAAGAAACTGACCTGCCAGTCTCTAGGGAGCGCCTCGCAGAAGTGCTGCGACTGCCAGCTCCAGCAGAGTTGCCGGGAGCAGATGGTACCGGCTACCAACGCGCCGCAGCTGCAACACGGGCAATAGAAACGCGTCGGCGCCACGCACTGGAGCTCGTCGACAAGGCACTTGCTACGGTGCAGGAGTTAGAGCTCCGGCTCGATACTGAGCGCTGGTTGCCAGGGAGTGAGCGGTGGGAAGCAGCGGCGACGATGGTGAGGAGGCGTCGGTACCAGCGTGCCCTTGACGATCTCGAAGGCCTCATCATTGCACGCATGTTTGAGCTCTTCAAAGTCAATCTCGCTGGGACCGGTAAGTCCTGCCCCTCATTCTGCTGCATCTGTGTTATTAATGCCATGCAGGTTACAAGTTGCGAAAGCACATCGCAAAGGCCCTTCAATCACGATCCAAGGCGGTCAAGTCCGCCATCGAGCGCTACAATTCCGCCGCCGACGCGATGACGCCCCCGCAGCCAAACCTCTCATGGGAGCAGGTGGTCGACTACGCGTTCTTGTCGGACTTCGACCTGCTGCGCGAGGGACGCGAGGACATCCGGGGGGAGCCATGGGCGCTGCCCTCAGGCCGCGCGGCCATGGACCAGCACTTCAAACTCCTCCGTGCTGATGAGGAGATCCAGCGGCTGAATCTCGAGATCCGTCGCTTGAGCACGTACATCCCTGACGAGGAGAACTTCCTAGTGCATCACGAAGGCCGTCTGCGCGCCGAGGGCAAGATAGAGTTGGCGCATCAAGTCGGACTCCACCGGATGGAGCGTGGGCGCTTCAATGTCCTGCACATTGTGCGTCTGGGGAAGCTGAGCACGGAGCAAGGCTTCACCGGCTGTATCTACCCCGGTGTCAGTCAGTCGAAGGAGCGCCATGAGCGCATTGCGCCGTCGATCACCCCAGAAGACAGCGGGATGTCGCCGCCTTCTCCAGGGGCAGATGTGGACATGGAGACGGTGGACGAAGCTGGCAGCAGCGGCGAAGAGGATGACGATGACGGGGAGGACGCCGACGTCGATGGGGTCTCTGACGTCTTCGTTAACATCGTGCGCATCGCGCACGACAGCACGTAAGTCAGATATGTACATTACTTAGTGATTTCCTTGGGCTGGGACAGATTCGCTACACTATCAAGGGTCACAGGCTGTATATCTACATATGATGGACACCCCCTAATTTCCTCACAATTTATTCGTCGTTTTTGGCGCCGTGCATCGCGACTTCGCGTGTGTAGACGCGCGTCGTGATCGCGCTGATGGCGCGCGGCGGTTGCCGACCGCGGAGATGGGCCGCCTGCCGCCGCGCTATCTTAATCAGAGATAAGGCCGCCTTATCTCTGTTATCTCTAGTATCTCTACTATCTATGAGATCTAGAGGTATCGAACAATATCTCGTTAATTACGGTAATAAAATAGCTCGGGGCGCGCGTCGTGATCGCGCTGATGGCGCGCGGCGGTTGCCGACCGCGGAGATGGGCCGCCTGCCGCCGCGCTATCTTAATCAGAGATAAGCCCGCCTTATCTCTGTTATCTCTACTATCTCTACTATCTATGAGATCTAGAGGTATCGAGCAATATCTCGTTAATTATGGTAATAAAATAGCTCTCTAACGCGTAATTAGCGGGAGCAGGGAGAACTGCTCCAGAGCCCTCTAATTAGAGGTGGAGATCGACCCCATCTCCACCTCTAACTAGAGGTATATATTGGGACATATAGGTGCCCTGCTAAGTAGGCCCTATAGTAGGGCACTATAGGTGAGGAGAGGGATGCCTCTCCAAACATCACTAGATTTGATGGCTCGGTGATCCATTCTCAATACCTTCCTCTCGCTGTATACCTTAGATATTGCATACAGTTATAGTCTACCAGTATATCTAGCTGTCGCAAAAAACTCCGGGACGAAAGAGAGAGAAACGAGAGAGAAAAATCGAAAATCCAGACCCATTGTGCAAATCCAGACCCATTGGGCGTAATACCCGTAAGACATGCCAAAACCATAATACCTACTGATTACTATAATTTTCACGGTCGTAAGTTCTCGTAACTGTAGGTACAGTGCCCACCCATACAAAGGGGAGAACTTTGAAGGTGCAAAATATCGACACAGAGAATGTCTACTCTTTTTCAATTTTGATTTTGATTTTCTCCTCGCTGAAGATGGAGAGCTGCTGGGAGTAAGATGGGAGCCGGAGGAGGGTGCAAGCCGGCATGAATCGGAGCCGCGATTTTCCGGCTTTTTGACTGTAACTGCAACTCAGCGTTTGCCTTTCTTTTCCGTTGGCAGAACCGATGAGGATGGAAGAGGTGAATTGAAGATCGGGCGCTGCAAGTACTGCTACGCCCGCCGTTGCCGAAGGGCGCCGACGAAGAGTCTGGCGAGGAGAAGCGCAAAAGATAAGCGCTCATTGGCATTTTTGACGCTGGCGTAGCCCGCACCGCGGCGTCTCGCTGGTCGTCGGGCGGTATACACGGGTAAGGAGCGTGGATGCGCTTCTCCGTTCACTGTGCGTCCCCTCTGCATCCGCTGGTAGTAGTAGCTGACCCAAGGCCAACGAAGCAGCTCCCCAGCGAGTTCACAGACTGGACGACCGTCTCGTCCCTGCGGACGGCACGACACACTGTACCCTCGACGAGGGGTGCCTGCCATCGGTCATCGCGTCTTTGACTCATGCCTCTTAGCGCGATGCATCGATCTCTGCCCGTTGTTCTGGAGCTCGCATCTCGTTGCGTGTGCCTTTAGCGCGGCCTCCGCGCTCTGCTCGTCCTCCGCCCTTCGTCACTGCCCTTCAGACCGAACGGCGGCGTTCTGTGTTCTGCCGGGCTATACGCTTCGCGCGGATTGACGGGGCATCCCGCCGGACTTGACAGTGAGCGCGAGGCAGTTCGGGGCGGGGCGGGTGGCAAGACACGAGTTGCGCGAAGGACGGGTGCTGCCCTGCGCCCGTCCTGCTGCCCTTCCCGCATGCCCGCCGCTCCCCGTCGTCTGCTTCTTCCTTTGCGCCACATTGCTCGTCCGCGACCTTCCTCGTCTGCGCCTGTCCCAGTTGCCACCCGTCCTTCCCAATCCATCAGTGTGTCCCCTCCAATCCCCCGCTCTCCCTTTCTCCAAAGCACTTCCAACCTCGTCCCTGGGATCCGCAACGTGTTTCTCCGCAATAGCAGGCTGCGGCGGCCCGCACAGTGTAACCCACTTCAACTGCCAATCTTATCTACTTCACCTGCATCTGCGTCCCTCTGGGTCACTCCGCGCCGCGCCGCCACTGCGCATTCGTCTACCGTCTCCCGTCTTCCTCTCCATCCCCTTCCGCCGCGTCCGCCGTCCGCCGTCTTGCGCCTACTCTTCCCTTCAAGAGCATCGAATGCCGTCCTTTGCCTCCGCAGCGCCGCTCTCCATCCTCGTGCCGCGACCTACCCTCCTGCAGCCTCCGTCATGCCCTCTCCGCTCCCTCCCTTCTCTCATCTTTCCTCCTCCCCCCTGTCCGCCGCTCATCGCCGCTCGCGCATCCATCGCCCCACCCGCCGTCCTGCCCGCTCGCTCGCTCGCGCGTACGCCCTTCTCCGCCCCACGCGAGCTCTTCCCCCATGCACCTATGCCCTCATCATTCTCTTCCCTTGCCCATCTTCCTCTCCGCCTCCCCACGCCTCCCCTGTGCCACCTCCCCCGCCGATATCGGAATCATCGCGAATCACACCACGTCCCCCGCGCAGCTGCGGCGCTCGTCCCACGTGGCCGAGTTCCTCCCTCTTCGAACCCTACTCGCTCCCCGCTCCGCGCTCCCTCCCAGACCGCCAGGCACCCTCCTTCCCCTCTCGAGCTCCGCTCCTTCCCCACCGTGTACCGGCTCTTGCTCCTTTCCCCGTGACCCCGTCCCTGTACGTCGATGTGGACAGGACACGCGCTGGGGATGCGCACTCAGTCAGGACGCTGGACCCTCTCGTAGAGCACGCGTCTGTGCGTCGCGCTGGGTCCGTGCTAGCGCTGCTGGTGCCGAGCGACGCTTGGAGACGGGCGTCGGGGGCTGTCGGGGGGCGGGTCTCATGCACGCCGATGCGGTGATGTGGATGACAGATTAGGAGAGAAGACGACGCCCGTGTCTATGCCGGGACCGTGCTCGTGCTCGCCGTCGCGGGACGTGCAATGCGGCGTGGCTCGTTGCGGACGCGCTGCGTCATGCCAGATTCGTCGCGGGGGGGACAGGTGCATGTGGCGGATCGGTATCAGACGCGCCTTCGTTGGCGGCGTACGTGGCGCCGTGTGGACGGGGCGGGAGGGGTGATTGAGGACGCCGTGCATCGACGTTGCTGCAGCTCGGACGTGCGAGGTTTGGGTGGGTGACCCGGCAGGGAGAGCGGACCGCGGACGCACCCCTCGGGAGGCGTGTGTCCTCAGTGATGAGATGCTAGCAACCAGATGTCTGTGCCCTCCAGGCCTGTGGCCTTCTCCTTCTCGCGTGGAACGTTCCCGGCGATGCTTGCTTTCGTTGTTCTCCCCCTTTCCTTCAGCTTCCTCTCCTCTTCTCCGTGCACGACCCACAAACGCACGCGTCTCGTTCCCAGTCCGCGAGCTAGCTTCCTGGTTCTCCCGCCTATCATACTGCCCTCGGCGCGACGACGAACGCGACACGGGGAGCGCGAGAAGGAGGTCAGGGCACGGGCAAGCAGCGCCGGACGAAGGCGACACGCGCTGGGGAAGAACAACGTTGCAGTGCGGGGCAGGGGACAAGGGACGATGTTCCAGTGGCTGGCGCTGCGCGTCGCGTGGGACGGCGCGGCCGTGTCGTGGCTCTCAGAGGAGGGCGTCCTTGTGAGCACGTTTGTCGCTCGCTCGTCCACTGCACACGTGACTCCGGAATCGCGATTCCCGTGCCCTCAGACTCCGAAGAGAAACGGCCGATGCAGAGGTGGCCGCAGCGCTGACGGCAGGGAACGCCGTCGATACTGCTGTGTTCAGCGTCGACAACTTCATCAAGTTTTGCGCTACTTCCCGACCGATGCGAAGCACCTCCGCAAGGGAAGACCAAGCTAAATCTCTTGTTTTCTATCGAACTTTGGACTATATTGATTGCAATTTGGAGACTTTGAAAAGCGGGAATCAAGATTCCGCGTTTCCTCAACGTGTTTTGTTGTACACGTGTGACCTCAATATGCGACTGGGGACCCACACCTAACTTCCTTCCTGTCCTCCACCATGCCGCCCAAGACTGTCGAGCGTTACGAGCGTCTCGGCTCCGACAAGTTTGACAGAATGAGCGAAGAGGATTGCGAAGCACAGTACCGAGCCATGCAACGGGCCCGGAAGTTGGCGTTGCGACCCGGGGCATCGCTGAAGACGGGGTTCCAGTGCACGCTTCGCGTGGTTACTCCGCCGCCGAATCCCGATCCCCAGGCGCGGCCCCTGCCTGCTCTGCCAGCGACATCGGACGCGGTCGTCTTTGAGCTCGTCGACGCGCTGCGCGCCGGCGTGGACCAGCGTTCTCAAGTCTGGACCGCCAAAATTGTTTCAGTGCCGGAGACTCTTCTCGTCCTGAAGATCATCCAACCCTCGCTATGCCCGATACCCCACCCAGACAATGACAATGATTGGCTCTACTACGACCATCCGGACGACCTCGCCCCGTGGGAGGCGTGGGGATACGGGAAGCTTCGGTCTCTCCAGGGACGCAGTATTCCATACTTCTTTGGGAGCGGCACGGTAGGCGCTTCTCTGTATTCTTGTTACCGTGGCTCACCTATATCTGCAACAGATTACTACACCTTCCAAGGAAAAAGCCGACGTCCTTATCCTCGAGCACATTCCCGGTCCGACGTTGTACGAAGTCGCCTTGGTCGGGCCAGATCTTGATAGACAGGAATCAGTGCGGCTCTCCTGACCTATCCCAGAGTGCATTTGTGACAGCAGACACAGATTACGGCGGGCGTGCAGACCACGGAGGACATCTTCGAGGCCGGTGTGACCCGCGATTCCCTCCAGCCATCCAAATTCATCCTCACGGGCCCCCCGGGTGCGCGCTCGGTCGTCGCCCTCAGCTTCTACATGACGTATATCATGCGACCGGACTCAAGCGAGAAGAAAGAAATGTTTGTGAACCAAGCAGCCACTTTCATAAGATCGTTTAGAACGGTGGTGGCGGATGAAGAGGAAGATGAAGAAGTCGTCGAGGATTTCTACAAATGGGTGAGGGAGAATGTCAGGGAGGACCTCCGTAAGGAATTTTCGGTCACGAAGTAAATATATGTCCAGCCGAGTCTGTTTCTCTACCTGTTAGCGAGCATCTACTGCCAATTTACTGCCAATTTCTTCCTTGCATATATGATTACGGTGTTTAACTGTCTGGGCGGCCGCGCCGCGTTCCAATTCGATTCGAATGTTTGCCGCTCGGAGTTGCGCGGTCGCACGGACGGCGCGCTCGCGCTGCTCATACTATACGTGTGAACGACTGTCTTCACAAAAAAGTATATAAAGTTTTGTTTACGAGACTAGCTCATACATGCATTCCCGAATCCCCACCGGCAATACCTCTTGACCCCGTCGATCAGTGGCAGCGTCTGTCCGACTCTGACGGTCATGACCAGCCGTCGACGAAATTGATAGCATATCACCGCCGGGAGGGGACCGCGGGGGGATCGGCGACAACGAGTCCAACCGCCTCTTACTTGCTACTATCGCAAATGCTCCCTCAAAAAAAACGAAAAGAACAAAAAAAGGAAAAGATCGGTCAATGGATTACGTACCACACTTCCATTTTGGGACGCGATGACGAGCGGCGCTCGACGTCGTCCCCGACGATGAGCACGGAGAGTTCTTCAAGACGGCGGCGCATCTCTTGCGGTACTCTGCTGCTGCCAGTAAAAAACTTCCGCTCTCTTCCAGGAACTGCCCGACCTCGTCTCGCGCTGTCACGGTCTGCGTCCCCCGCCGCCCCGCGCTCTGTTCACTGTCTCCGCCGTGCTCGCGGTGCCAGGGCCTGGGCATGATGCCCTGCTACGCAGCAGATGTCCTCGCCCAGGATGTCCAAGGCCAAGGCGGCACCACCATTGTGCGGAGGTGTACGATTATGCTTCTGCTCGCAGCCTCGCACACCCGTGCACAGACGCGGACTGTGCGACGACGAGGGCGGGGATGTGCCCCCGAGCCTGGGCCCGACGACTTGGTCGTCCGCGGGCATGAGCCGCCGATCATCATCCGCTGCAAGCACCGACGACCGTCGGACCTGTGCTCCCCAGCTCCCGCCCTCGGCGCCTACATCTACACGCAGTCCCCGACGCACCGGTGCATAGATCTTGTACCGCCCTCCATCCACTTCCGCGGCCTCGGCCGTCCTACGCCGTGCCCATTTGCCCCGCTGCCGTGCCCTCCGCGTCCTCCACGCTGCGCAGCCCCCGTCTCGCTGCTTCCTCCCCCGCGCGCACCTCCCCTCCCGCAGACCTCCTCGCGTCCCCTCCCGCTCCGCCGCCTATCGCCGCTCGTTCTGGGACGTGAACTAAGCCGCAGGACAGCACCGTCTCTGCGTCTCCGCGTCCTTGGCTCGTAGTCTCACCGCGTCCGCCCGTGTCGTCCTCATACTCCCGCTCCGCCCACCTCCAGTCCAGTCCGCCCCTCCTAATTCTTCCGCTCGTCGTGCACTCACAGCACGTCCATCGCGCGCCGCGCTCCTCCCGCGTCTACGCCCACTCTCCCTGTGCGCTTCGGGCTCCCTTCCCCATCGCTATGCCTCCCTCCTTCCATCCCTTTTCGTCCTTGCCTCTCCCCACCGCGCCCCGCTTCCTCGTGACCCCGTTCTTACTCCTTCGTTCGCGGCACCCAGCCGCGTTCCTCCCCGTCCTCGCTCGCTGTTCGTGCCTCGTTCCCCGTCGTTCGCTCTTTATTTTGCTCTTGGCTCGTTGCTCTCCTTCATCAGCCCTCCCCGCTGACCGCTGACCTCGCATCCCCACTGCAACCGCGCCCGCTCCCCTCGCCTCGGCCCGCCCTGCTCTCCAGTCCCTGCCCCGTCTCCTCGCAGCCTCGCCGCGTTTTGGCCTTTCTCGAGTCCGCGAGGTTCTCCTCGAGGTTCCGAGCGTGCAGAGAATTCGCATCTTCGGGTTGTGTCCTTCTCGAATCCCCAGGGGTGCCGCGTGTTGCGTCGGGCCTCATGCGTCCGCCCCCTCCTCCCTCCTCCCGTGCCGACTCGCGCAGCACTCCTCTCTACCGACCCCGGCCCGCCCTCTACTCTCGTGCAGACCTCGTCACGTCTTCTTCTCTCCACCGGTACTGCGCTAGCTTGCATCGCTCTCTCGCCGCGTTCGGCCCTTTGTTGAGGTTTTGGGCTTTTGGTGTGGTGCTCTCTTCTTGGAGGCTCGCGTCGCAGGGGCTCGCCTTCTGCGGTCATGTCGTTCATGCTCTGACCTTCCTCCCCGCGCGTCGTATCTCCCTCCCTCGCGCAGACCTTGCGCAGACCTCGCCTCGCCTTCTCCTCCCCACCGCCCCCGCCGCGTTCTCCGGTCATCGTCCTCGTCTCCTCTTCGATCCCCACTCCCCTCGCAACCTCGTCGCGTTCTGGCCCTTTGGACTTTTTGGGGAGGTCTCCGGGAGCGGGCGGGGCGCGCATCTTGGGATGCCGTTCTTCCACGAGGCGTGTCATGGCGCCTTTCTCCCTGCGTGCCGTCCATCCCATGTGTGGCGCGCAGGAGGACCGTGTGGGGTGCTGTGGTGTGGTATGGAGTCGCGGGTGCTGCGTGTGGGTGTGGTGGAGCCGAGACGAGACGAGCAGAGGGTGCAGAGACTAGCAAACACGAGCCGAGACGAGCAGCCACGAGCACAGCAGGCACAGATACGGGGCGTGTTGGGGCGGGCGAGCGGCCGCCTGTCGTGGCTCGTGTACTGCTCGCCTGTTCAGGCCGGCGCAAGGGAGGGCATGACGGGGTGGGTTGCGAGGTGGTGGTGGAGCCGAGACGAGCGGCAGGCACAGATGCGACACGTATGCGCGACCTCTGCTCGTCTCTATGTTGCCGGGATGGGGGCGTCGACGTCTCTGTGTCACCGCGCGGCCTGGATGTCAATGGCAAGGCGGACCTAAGTCATCGCTCTCGCCTGCCGCTCCGTCACGGGAGCGGGGCGGGGGCGCGGCGGGCGTCTCTATGTCGCCGCTGGTGTCTCTGTTTCATCGCGGGGTCGGGCATGTGGATGTGGATAACGGGCGAGGGGAGAGGACGGGTCGGAGCTGCTTAGTCAGCCGAGATGCTGGACCGTCTCTTCAAGCACGCGTCTGCGTCGCGCTGGGTCCTTGCGGGTGCTGCTTATGCTGGAGACGGGGCGGGGATTTTGCACGCCGATGTGACGATGTGGTCCTGCGGGAGGAGGGGACACTGCGCGGCGCGAGGTGCCGCGTCGCGTGGGGAGACGTATCTGCGGCTGGGCTGCATGCTCGTGCTCGCTCCCGCGGGCGACGGGCTGGGAGGAGCTGGCGGGGTCTCGCGTGCTACCCTTGCGGACGGTTACGTGCCTGCTCGCGCCGTTCCTAGGCAGGTGCAGCGGCGGCCCCGGGTATTAGATGCGACTTCGCGAGCGGGTTACGCAGCGCGGCGAGGACGAAGCAGGCGGGGTTGATCGAGCTGCTGCAGCGCATGCGTGGCCACGGGCCTACCTGCTGTCCATCGATCTGGTGCTGGATGTCCGTCGCCTCCCGTCGCCCTAGAGGAGCGTCCGGAGCGGGCACACACCGCTCCTCTCTTCTTTTCGCCCCTCCTGTCCTACTCTCCACTTTTTTCGCATTCCCGCATCGCCCGCGTCTCGCCGGCCCCACCAAGGCACGCGGCATGCGTCTCGTACCCGCCCGGGCCCCGCACGCCCGCCCCCCGCAGAGCACCCTCGGCGTGACGAAGGACGCGGCGACCGCGAGGCGGAGGGGCTGGGCGCGCAAGCTGCACCGGACGATGGTGATGCGCGCTCGGCGAGGAGAATGAGTCCGACGCTGCGGGGCAGGGGACGGGCGACGTGGTGTCAGACACTGCCAGTGGCCCACCTGCCCGCTTTATTTATCAATATCCTGCTCTGCATGTGCATCACCAGCACTACTCATACATCCCTTAATCTCAGTATATCACCCAGACTCAGCTAGGGGCGTCAAACCAAAAGAAAACAGAATCATCATCCCAGGCATCGCGACTCGTCACGTCACGTGTATGTGACTTCTTTCCTTCTTTCTTTCTTCCTCACGAATCCTGCGAGGCACCAAACGACAGGCCAACGTGAGGATCTCCAGGATTCACGAGGACCTATAATCGCCTTGCGATGCTCTCTGATCTGCCCAGTTGTACGAGTTGTGGCGTTGCAGCGAGGAAAAGAGTGGCCACTTAAAGCCCACTCATCATCGCGTCTGAGTCCTCGAGGCAAGCAAACAAAGTAAATCAACGGCTGCTTTAGTACTAGCCTATCTGGATTCTTCTCTTTGTGCTGTCTCCCGCGCTCTGGCTCTTCTCCCTCTGACCACCACCATCTATCGCGAGCCCCTCCGCACCCCCGCGTACTAGGGCACATTGCGCATACACGATCTGGATGTCATACTACGGCTACAACACAGGACCCTCTCGCGCCGCACCTGCCCAGATACGCCCTGTCTGTCACGGGCTGGACGACACCGGAGACTGTATCGCGCGCGCCACCACACGCGGGTTCTGCCCGACACACCAAGAGCAGGCCGTCTGGCTCAATATAACCCATATCTCAAGTGAAGAGCGCCGGGCGCACGCGGAGGGCCGGCGCTGCTGTGGCGTCACAAAGAAGAACGCGTTGTGCAGGAACAACCCCGGAGGGAACTACCAGTTTTGCTGGCTGCATGGCAGGCAGCGGGGGCCTTCGAATGTCGCGCCTCGACCATTCTTTGGCGTTGACTCACCGGAGCGAGCCATCATACGGGCGCGAATGCGTGAGCTGGAGCGGCTGGCTGCGGAATCTGGGAGGAGGGAACGAGCGGCGCGGGACAGGTGGGCGCAGGAGGAGCAGCAGCGACGCGAGGAGGCGCGCGCGCGCGCAGAAAGGGATGCGGAGGAACACCGTCGGCAGCGCGAAGAGGAACAAAGACAGCAAGAGGAGCGCTGGCACGCGCCTCCCCCGGATCCCCGGTCGGAATGGTATGAATACCAGCGCTCCCACCAGCGCCAGCGCCGCCGCAACACTCGCGCGTCGGGCGGTCACTCGCACGAGGAGCAGCGGCGCCAACGGGACGATCGGCACGAGCAGCAACATAGCGCGCAGGAGCGGGCCCGTGCCGAACAGGAAGAACAGGCGGCGCGCGCCGCACAAGACCTTCAGCGCGGTCCCATCCTCGAGCGGTATCTCATTGCCTGCGCCACCTTTGATGCCACCCAGTTTTCTGCGCGCAACCCAAACTCCTTCGCCAACATCCCGTGGCCCGTGTTCGCGCGCGCCGACGGCACGGTTCGCGTCGGCGACGTAACGCCCGCGAACATCTGCTTCTTTTTCGACGCGAACAAGATGCGGCGGTACAAGACGCCGAGAGAGCGCGACGTTATCGTGAAGAGAGTCGCCTGGCGCTTCCACCCGGATCGGTTCAGCGTCAGCCGCGCGGTGGTTGCGACCATTGGAGACTTGATTGGAGATGCGGTGGAGCGTAGGGCGGTGGTTGATGCGGCCGAAGTCGTTATTAAGACTGTAAACGGAATGAGGAGCACTTGAGAGATTTTTTGTGTACAGTATAAATTGGAAACATCCAAAGCTCCTCAACTGACCACAATTTGCGATCGTCTACTGAGATGCGGATGACAGATCATCAACTAAGAAATTTGCTCTTACAAAACCGGGAATCAGAGAAATCTCTTGAGTTTCGGTTCGGCGATGTTCTGGCTTCATGAGTTATAGGTTTCTGCGGGTCAGCATGCGGGAAATGTTTGGATATCATCACCAACTTTCCCGAGGTCATGGTGCCGACAATCCCATCTCTGAATCACCTTCAGCATCCCACCTCCTACTCAAACACTGTGTCAGGCCATTATCTGCAGCCAGAATTGCTCACTGTTGAGCAAGTTCAACTTCTTGTCATTCCCAAATAATACTGACCAGATTGACCACAGACTAGTTCCGCTGGTTCATTATTTGAGCCATTAATCTCGTTGAAGCGGTTCTTTGCGGCTCCTTCTCGTGTGTACCTATCATGGCTCGAGGTATGTACAGTTGAACAATTCAAGAGTTGACCTTTGGTTGAAGTTGTAACCTGTCAACTCTGGACCGGTTGATCTTGGGTTGATCCGCAAGACGAATCCATATTTCCATAAACGACGCCCGGGAGAAATTCGACGAATGCCAGTCCCACAAACGATAATACTCGTTGTTACAACCGCAAGACTGTCGACGAGTTTTTTTGTGGTCCAGCACGTGCTGAAGACGCACGTGAATGCGTGCGAAATGCTGAGTCAGGAACTGCATACCATAAAAGGCACGACAGCACGTCCGGGTTTCCTCGAACAAACCATGAGGACGTGCGTGCACTTATGCTTTTCCCCGCCCACTTTTCATTGCTGACCCTTCCTCAGTTAAAAGTTCGAGCGGGGTATAAGCTCCTCCGCCTCCCCGCCCGCGTTCCCGTTCTCTAGACTATTGGCCGGCGTGTACGCACGTCGGGTCGCTCGCCGCTGCCGCGCGCTTTTCGAGGGCTCTGGGGGCGCTGAGGCGCCGCTTCGGCTGGCGCTCATGACCCGCTGCTGGAGAGGGAGAGCGCGTAGTGGCTGGAGGGTGACCTACATACTAAGTACATTGCTGTGTGGTTTTTTTTTTGTCGCATCCTTTGTCTGCGTATTGTCCGGTCATCACTATCATCGTAGGACTCGACCGGCACTCCAAAAGTACATACACGCTCCGCGCCGCACCGTCCGGCTTGCTGGCGGTCTATGACGGCGAGAGCGACGCGCCAATCTCCTCCACTGCGCTCGTGTCGCCCGCAATCGCGCCAGTGGGGCGGGCGCGTGCTAGGACGGACACCTCTGCGTCGGAGGACGCGGGCGGCATCACGCCTGTGCGCCGCAGAACTTAGTCTGGTGCGATGCGCTGCGCGCGGATCGCGGGGGGCGCCGGCGCCACTGCGGTGCCGCGTCAATTCATGCGCCTGCGGAGAACAGAGGACGTACGCAGGTCGTCGCCGTGCCGCACAACGAGCGAGGACTGCGGCGCCTGCGACCACGCGAACGTCGTCAGCTCCGTCAAGACTGGCGCACACGTGAGTATGGAACGGCAGTAATAGGGGAAGTCAGAGTAGTCGATTCTCCGTCGATTCTGGGTCGATTCAGGCTTCGATTCTGATTCGATTCTGAGCCGAGAATCGACTCAGAATCGATCCCAACTCTGACCGGCCCAGCTCGGCTTTCGATTCTCGATAGTCGATTCTCGCTGATCAAGGCATCAAGAATCGAAAAAGTCGATTCTGATGTCGATTCTGAGTCGATTCTGATGCAGTTCCTCCTCCGGAGGAGGAACTGCGATTCTGATTCGATTCTCGGATGTCGATTCTGGGTCGATTCTCGACTCAGAATCGAATTAGAATCGATTCGAGAATCGATGCAGAATCGACCCGGAATCGAGTACTCTGACTTCCCCTAATGCATGCCAATCGAAACGGAAAGAAAAGCGCACTTGAGGTCAAGTCCGAAGTCATCCACATGAGCGGGAGCATGATCTGGCATCTGCCATATCTGCGAGTACACGATCTGCGCGGGGTCGCTCTGTTAGGGCTCATATAGGCACGGACGGCAAGTATACTGTATTTTTTCGTTCAATTCGACCTAGGGTGTGACGCGTGACACAAAGAACCAATTCGACCACTCGACCACGTCGGATTTTCGCGACGCGAAAATTTCGACCACCGGACCAAAAATTTTGCCATTTTTGCATGGCGGGCGCCGATTTTGGGAAAATCTAGGGTGCGTGACCAAAATTCCATTCGACCAGAGGGTGGGTGACGCGTGACATATGACCAAAATTCGCCATCGACCAGGGGGGGCGTGACGCGTGACGGTCGAATTGAACGAAAAAATACAGTATATGTAGAGGTGCAGACAGACGCTCTGCTAGTTGACGCTGGTTACTGGACCTGTGCATGCTTGTATCGGATAATGATGATATCTAGCTAAATATGGCCGATATAGAGTGTGCGGGCCGGAAACTAGTAGACTGCGACTTATGCATATGAGTAACGGTTTCCGATTCATTTGTCGGCTGTGGAAAAGCTGACAATTTGCGGAGTGCATGTAAACTGGCATATGAACAAGCTCATAGTTGAAAGCATGAGGAAATCACAAAGTGCGATTATTCACACTGTATTTATTAAACATTAAAAGAGAGAGTATTTGGATGAAGAGATGGTAAATTCGATAAACAGATGAGGGAACGACTGATCGTCCATTATTGGAGCGTCTATGGCGCATGATAATTATCACTTTAGCCCAAATTATGTGTCTGGTTGTAGATTGGGCAGAGCAAGTCCCAATCGACTGTGAATATGGCGTGAGCCGAGCTCGGCCACCTGTGATAGACACTCACGGGGCGGATTCTCGCGGGAGATCGCAGGGATGTCCTCCGCGAATACAACGGCAAGCCCGCTAAAGACAGATTTAGTGATGTAGATTTCGGAATAGTGCGCCCGAACTCACGCGTCGAGATGCCAGTCGATGTGGCAGTGAAGGAACCCTGCGATTTTTCCGTCAGCTGGCACAAACGATTTCCAAAGGTGGATCTTACAAGGTCCAGGGTTGTCGGTCATGAATCTGTAGATGATTGGTGATAATCATGAGTAAGATATCAGGAATCCTACCGGAATGTAGTCAGGTCACTCGTATCTGATCCCGTAGACACGACATCGCGAACTGGCTGTGGTAACAAAGTTCAGAGGCGCCCTGCAGGCACAACAGAAATACACGCACAGGGTTGTCGAAGTTGTAGCTCGAGTTGCCGGCGCTGCGAATAACCTGGAAGGTGTGCTGGGATGATGATGTTAGAAGAACGCGCGAGAATTGAACTTCGATTGAGTAGCGTACCCCGTGCAAGTGGAATGGATGCTATAGACGCGAAATCGTAAGTGAATGTGGGTAGACGGGTGGGAGAAACAACGCACAGGTGCTCCTCGCGAGCCGCCGGGAATGCTAATCTCGATAGACTTGTGTGGCGGAAGCGCGAACAGGTTTGTCTGGGGCAGGAGCTCCTGCGCCGTGCGCGCGCCCGAGAGGATCTGCAGCAGCACGGGCAATTTGGGAGGCGTAAAGGTCTTCGGGAGTCAGTCTCCTGCGGCTAGAGGGAGAAATTGCAACGCACTGTCCCATTCAGCTGCCACTGCGGCGGGGTTGTCGTCGTGTTGAACGTGATCTCGAGCCGGATGGCCACATCGACGCCGCCGGGGACGCGCCGTCCGGGCACTTTGACGGGAACGAGTGGGGCGAGCTCCCACTCCTTCAGCGGCAGCGTGCTGGTGCTGGCGTCCGTCTTCGGTTCAACCTTGGGCGCACCGACGTAGCGCAGGATTGCGGAGTTAATCCCACCGTCGAAGCCCGTGATGCCAAGGTTCGGGTTCGCGCGCATCCAGTAGTTGGACACGGTCTGATTCGCGTTCAAGATAAATGAATAACGCTGAGCAGAGAAGATCTGGATCGAGTCGACCACGAGCGGCTTGTGGTTGACGCCGTCGACTTCGATTATTGTCATCGAGTGCCCGTCGATACTAGGAGATTCGGTCGTTTATTTCAGGCAGGATTCCACTGGGCGGAGACCTACCTGAAGATATAGTTTGGGTCGCACGAGATGGACACGAGGCGGAACCTTAGGTCGTTATGAGAAACCCTCAGCCCACGACTGGGCATCTTCACTCACCGATAACGCTTCCCACGCCTGACGCTGATCACCGCGAGCTCGGAGCGTGGCTACAGTCTGGATTAGGGTTGGATGACTTTCATGGGCATTCACAACTTACACCGTCCTGGTAGCGTCCCAGTCCGTTGATGAGGGTCGAGTTGGCCAGCGGAGGCACGTTTGTCGGGGCTTGCAACGCCGGGTAGTGGTACCAGTCCGCGAGCGTGATGACTGTCGATTCTAGAAACAAACCTCAGTAGGATTGGATGGCTAGCTGCAAGTGGGCTAACCGTCGTCAACGTCTGCGAATAATATATCATCAGCGCGGCGAGCTACGCGGGAAGCGAGAGCACATGCCATAGAGATGTTTCGCCGGATCTTGGGGATCGTAAACTGCCACCGCGTCAGATTTAAGGAGAGCTGCAGGGCGTCCTCGCTCACCGACCAGAGCTCCGCGAAGCCCGTCACAGTACTGGGTTGCTGTCAAGATGTTAGGTCTGACATAATCCACTTGGAGGCGACGAACAAAGATGGCTGTGGTACCAGAAAGTCCCCGCTTGATCACTAATTTGTTCATTAGGACAGAGTATATCCGTGTGAGATGGAATACTGACGGGACGCGGAAGTCATATAGAAAGGAGTGGCCCGGAGTTATGGGGCACTCTGAAAACGCGTTAGCGTACATTCCCAAGGTACGGGAGCGATGACTTACGGTTGACGAAGGCAGGGCCATCGGCCCAACTTGTGCCTCTTTGAAACAACCCGTGCCAATGCTACGAGATTCTAAATTTGCTTTGAGGAGGTAGGTCAATACGCACGATGCTTGTGTCCGTCAGCATGCTTGTGTCTGTCAACTTGTCCTCGACATTGAGTAAAAAGTGAGATCCCTATAGCGTTATTGGATTGACTGTTCAAGGCCTCAGGAACGCTCGCGCACTTTATCCCCCCTAATAAGGGGTCCCGGAAACGTGCCATCCACAAGAACAGCGCTGCAGAAGGTATAAAGCGTAGCTTGAGGGGAAAGGACTGCGAACGCACGAGCGGCGATATCCATCAGGGGAGATGACCTTGTTGACGATCTTCAGATCAGCAGCAGGGCCCTAACGCAGACCCGGTGAGCACAGAATCAGATAGGAGCTGCTTTTGCTCACAACAGTCACTGCGTATGCTCCCGAAAGCGAATAAAAAATGTAAAGGGCTGTGGCCAGATTCATGGCAGTGGAACGAGAGAAGGGAAAGAAGGGGAGGTTAGAGGGCGAGGGATTAAACCGAGGCGTACAAGGTATGAGAGAATTCCCGCCATCCAGATGACCTTTATAGTCCTGAGGAGTGGCGTTTTGAGTAGGGATCTTTCTGTCTCCCGGGGAGCCCCGGTCCTGTATCGACACTCGGAATCGAGAATAGAAACATGGCAGTACGCGTTTCATGCAGAGATAGATGGGCAGGCGCTTAGAGCCAGGGCTTCCCGGTGTTGAAGATAGACAAGTCAAGAATTTATTCATGCTGGCTGTTGCGTGGAGAAGATAGCAACAAGCGTTCGGAGCGAGGGGCAACCGCCATGGAAGTTGAGAGGCCGGGAGGCGAAACACGCCTCAGAGCGGCATAATGAACAACACCTATGCAGTCCAAGATAGCCTGTCAACTGCCAAGTCTGAGGTTACCGCCGCCGATGCAAGTGGAGATTTGGTCCCTCAGCCAAACCGTGGCTGAATTCCGGTGTCTGAAAGCAGTCTCGGGTCGCCAAGGTAAACTGTAGAGCGCCGCTGACTGCCGCTGAGCCATCCGAGGTCATGGTGGGCTGAGGAAGCAGGAACTGATCGCAGGGCCGGGTCCGGGACGACTTGATCCGGGTCGGACCTGGGTCGAGCCATTTTCAACCCCATTGAAACTCGGGAACTTTCGAAAGTGCGGGTGGACAGCGCCAGGGGTCGCATCAGTAAGCTTTCATGTAAAGTCCATACATTCACATGAATGAAAGGCTGTAATCCCGACGCCCGCGCCAAAATGAGCGGTCCAGTGCGGCTTACTACTTAGTATCACGACGATGCAGCCCAGGCATCGGATGCAACAAGATCCGTACCATCGGCCGGTGCTCAATATCTCTCCGCAATAATGCCTTCTGGGGTCGCCGTGCCCAGACTTTGGTTGAATGTATTGACCACAAACGTCGGAGGACCTCAACAGCTGATGGCAGCAGTTGCAACAGCCACCGTCGTCTAAATCCG
This sequence comes from Mycena belliarum, assembly GCA_029282135.1. Taxonomy (NCBI): domain Eukaryota; kingdom Fungi; phylum Basidiomycota; class Agaricomycetes; order Agaricales; family Mycenaceae; genus Mycena; species Mycena belliarum. The sequence continues at coordinate 178,041 of JARJCN010000067.1, forward strand.
AACAGCTTCCGTAATTCCCCGCTCATGCTCGCAGCTAATAAACTCACGGTTGACACAGGGAGATCTCAGGAACACACTCTGGGCAGGTGCCTTCCACCAGCGACCTTTCAAACAGCTCAGATCAATATCGCAAATACAACGCCACACCTCCGACAAATGCGCCATTTCTGCGGCGCGGTGGCTCGGGACACCCATGATACATTCTTTCTCAACTTGTATGAGCATGACAGCTAATCAACCACAGCATCGATGCGGCGTAACAAGCGCCATGGCATGCTCGATTCGTCTTCGGTATGTATGCGGCATGGCACATCGACCAAGCTCGGCACACCGCAGCAACTACCGGGGGCTCCGCTCCCAATGAACACATTCGGTCAGCTCTATGATATTGTGTCATATATTATCACGTTAGACTCAGCACTCTCCTAGCTGAAAGTTCTCTTTCCTTAGCTAAACGAGACATTGTCAATTTTGAACTTTTCCGCTCAAGGTTGAGAACTTCTTGGTGGTTCATCTTGATCTCGAGAGAATTTTGAAGGAATCAGGATGCCTCATCGCGAAAGATAAGACAGAGTCCCCCGCGATCCTTTCCAAGAAATATTTCTTGTGTTTCTTAGTGTTCAAACACATTATCTGGATCAGCACGTACTGTGGGACCATCGAGTGATATGATCGCAGCCCCGCCAAAGCGAGTTAGAAGAAGATGTTTGGGGCCTCTTTAGAAGGGAACCGGTGGCGAATTTTTCAAAGTTAGCTGCCGCCCTCGGTGGTTGCGTTCATATTCTATCTGGGCAGTAAGCAAGAAGGCCATACAACAAATGGGTTAATAAACGAACCCATAAGCTTGTATTACCCTTTTCCTGACTAAATCCCGGTGCCTTCTCCGTGCTTCTCGGCTGAAAACATAGATAAAGCGTCGGGCATATATATATGTACCTATTCCCCTAACCAGCCTCGTACGATGCACCTCAAAACCATCGTGTCGCTCTCTGCCATCTTTTCGCTAGCTTCAGCCATCCTAGCCCCGCCACCGGTTGCCAACAAAATCGTCGATGCACCCGGCACCTCCCCTCGCATCGATACTTTGGTGCGTTCTCCTTTCCTATCTCTGCACTCGTTCCCTTGATCAATTATGCGTGGAAAGGCTCAGCACAAATGCACCGGATACTGCAAGGATGCAACCTGCGGCCCGCATCTCGGCTGCTGCTGCTACGCCAAATTCGTGCGTGAGAAAGTCTTGAGATCTGGGCAGCGGCTGATTTCAGGCAGCAATTCTGCTTCGCACCCAAGAAAGGAGAACGTTGCACGGTACCGGTGTGAGGCTTACCAGATGCTATGTGACATCCTCCTGGCGTAATTATTGCCCATGCCTTTGAGTTGGCTAGCCCGGGCATACATCGAACGAGAATACATCCGCCTCAAACTCAACTTGGCGCTTAGCGTTGGACTTAGAAAGGTGGACGCCCTCAATTCAGCCTCAATTGCGACAAATTGTTTGAGCGAGACTCGCATATAGACTACCTCATAGTCCACACCTCGCCAGCGAACCTGAAAAGCCATTATCTACCCAGACCTCGGCTCTGAACCTCTTTTTTTACCGTAGTTCGACGTTCACCACACCGAATTCGAGCTGTGGCACGAGTTCTTCGGCTGAATACTCCAGGTTCGAGATAGACCTAAGGACCGGACGCGCAACCGATATTGCGAAGTGTATGGGCATTGGGATGGGACGGATGCCATCTCAGGATCCGTCGTGAATTTTTTTCCGTCGCCTCCTCAAGCTTTGGATTTTCTTTTGGTGCCAAAGTAGCGCGGGCTATGTACGATTTATAATTGTGCTCTGTAACTAGTCACGCCTGATGTTGAACTCGCCTCATTTGTCAGCTTTTCAACATTGGTCCCGTGATCATTTTGTTCAAGTACTTGTGGTAAACTCAAAAGCTGTCCGGACATCTCAGTGTCTGGAGTTCGGGGTTCTTCGGATTGATGTGGGAAGTGCGTCTGCATAGCTAGTCTATGTATACCTTCTGAGGCTCAGGCTTTCGCATCGCGTTTTGCTCTCCATTTGGCTCATGGGAATCCGGCGATCAGATCGGCCCGGTGGCACCGGGTAACTGTATGACGTGGCGCATTTTGCTTCCCACCACAACTTGACCACGACCACTCCTCACAAGCACCAGCACAGGCCGGAATCCCTCGGATTTGGCCCATTACTCCTTAGAATGGAATACACTCCCTGCTGAACCTCACGACGGCAGACCCCGCAGTCAATTGAAGATTTTCTCCGAGCCAGATCATGGCGCGCACTGCCAGGCACAGTGACACTGCAATAACGGAACTTTCACGGATCTAGTACTACCACACGTCTGTCATCTGGGTGCTCCGTCGGCTCACTGGGTTTTGGGAGCTCATTGTCTATCGTGCCTGAAACGCCAGACCACGCCCAATAGCATGTGCTCGCCTCGTAGTTCTTACCCCTGAACAGAGTCAAACCAACCTCAACCAAGTTGAAGTTGGATCATGCCACTCCCGGGTGGAATCTTGTTCATCTATATGCCATTTCCCTCCGTCTTGTGGCTGACTAAGAAATGGGCTTACTCGTCCGCGCACTTGTCTCGGGGCTTTCCCAAGATGAGTCCCTCTTTTCTCCCCGCTCGCTACGTCGGCCCTCGCTATCCAAAATTTACCAGACCGATGTGCGTTTCATGCGGCGGTCCTGGTCCCTGGAAGTACTCTAACGTGCTCCACCAGCGCCGGATACGTGCCAGAGAAGATCCCCGCGGTAATCGCCATCGTTCTATCAGCGCTCTCCGGGGCCACCCACCGGACAAGCAAGTTTCACTTCGGAATTCACCCGCCTGCAACCCAACTTATGTATTAAATGATACCGCAGACTACTTCCGGAACGAGCGGTGGTCATTCATGCTTACACTAACGCTCGGAGTGGCTAGTTGCAAGGGCTCAGGGCTTACCGCTGATGTGGAAATCAAGGGGAAGACGATAGGCTACTACATCTTCCGGATCGTCTACTCAAACTCACCGCATTCCGAGTTGTCAGTGAAGTCTTTATGTGTATATTCCATTCCACAAGCTACATCCAGTAGCAAGCCATTTTTATCGAACAAGTAGGTGAAGATTTGAACATTTACCATTTACAACTTGATTTCAAAAGATTCCCCTCACATTCAAACATTCCTCAAAAAATACTCCAGATTTTTGCCTATATCGAAGTCTCCCAGAATGTATCCACATCGAGTTGTATATATGAATACAAAGCAAAAACCAAGAAAAAACAGCTAAACCCGAGTTTGACCCACTGAGTGACTGGCAAGTGTTGCTCGAAGTTGTGTCAAAGTTGTGGTGTCTCTCTTCCAACTTGCGACTCGCTGTGGTACTGTACTTAGTGTACGCCGCCGACCTCTGACCTCCAATGGTATAATTTAACCCCTGGTTAACACTCTAAGTATATCAAGTATCGCTGTACAGAATCACCATGTAGGCTTTGGGGTCCAGTGAATTGCAGCTTGCTGAATTCAAGCTCCGGGCTTACCTAATAACAAGCTTACGTGATCAGGGCTCTCCTTTTCCGCCATGGACAGCCAGAGCCCGCCTTCTACCTCCGGACGCAAAAGCCGCGAGAACGAGACCCCCACCCAGCGCGACAAGCGGGAAAAGGCCGCCGAGCGCCAGCGGCGCAAGCGTGAGCGCGACCGCCAAGTGTCCGGCGTCGCCCCTCGCGACTTCCCGCACTACCCACACCCCGAGGCCTACATTTCCGCCCTTCCGCCCGCCCCCGTGACCCAACCGCCACCACAGCCCGAGGAGACGCTCTCGCCGCACGAGTGGGAGCGCCGCGAGCGCGTTCGGGCCGCCGCGCGTGAGCGCCAGCGCAAGCACCGTCTGCTCGTGAAGCAGCGCAAGCTGCGCGCGCTCGCGCTCGAGATGGGCAACGCGCTTCCAGAGGATGGCGCGGACGCGTACGGCGGGGAGCTCGCGATGCAGCAGCACGCGCAGGCGCAAGCGGAGCACCAGGCGTACCTCGTGGCGGAGGCCGCGCAAGCGCGCGCACACGCTTCGGCTGTCGTCCTGGCGGAAGAGGTGCGGGAAGGGCAGCCGGTGGTGCAGGCGGGGCAGGCGGAGCCTTCGCGCGGCGGCGAGACGTTCGCGACGACGCTGTTGATCAGCCTGTCGTGCGCGCTGCTGTTGAAGCAGCACCTGCTGCACACGCTGCACATGACCGACGACGAGCTCGCGTCGCTGCAGCCCGTCATCGCCGATGCCTGGGACCGCTGGGACCAAGCGGTGCGTGCCCAATGTTCTCTCTTCCTCGTCGCCTCTTTGTTTGCGTGGCATCTGCTGACGACCTCCCAGCGCCGCTGACGCCTTCGCCGTTGCCCTCGGGTTTGCCCTCGCCCTTGGCCCCGCGCCCCGCCCTGCCCCGTCTGCATGTCCTCGCCATCACCAAAAAATCCTCATAAATTCCCCGCCCACCGCCCAACGCCGCATAATCGTCATCCATCGTGTCCTCCGTCGTCCGTCTTGCACCCCATACCATTATGAACATGTTAATGTACCGCCTACCACCTACCGCCTACCGTCTACTCTCCTTGTACCCGTGTATCCGCGCGCGCCGCTTCAGCCTCTGTCCTACCGTCGCCCCGTCTCCTCCAACAATTTCCGTTTATTGATGTTTCAAACGGTAATCACCGTTGGACCTGTTCAAAATGATTACGGCGGATTTGGACTGAGACTCAAAAGCCACGGCCTCTGAGGTCTTCAAAGTCAGGCCAAGCCAAGGCCGCAACATCACTACAAACGATAAACGGTTAGCTAACACATGGTTTACATTAACTGGCTACTGGCTTAATTTTTCCACAGCCTCTAGAGCCGTGCCAAAATCAACCAGAATCATGGCAGCCATGCTCCGGTAATAAATTAAATAATTACGATCATCTCCTGCATGTGAGTTGGCTTGTATTCGTTCTCTCCTCACTGAAATTTAAATATCTCTGCCGCTATAGTACGACCTTTCTAAATGGCTTTCAAGTAGCTGTCCTCCGTTTCTGTTGTTTGATTTGGGCAAAATGTTCGATTTGGGCAAAACGACAAACGGAGCCTTACGTCTCCTCCCCTGGTGCGCATACTCAACTGCCTGAAACACTCCATGTTCAAGCTCGGGTACTAGGTAGAGGCCAGAGCATGGGTCCCCAAATCGCTTGTCATTTCCAGGAGCCGTGGACCGGCACATTGCATAAGCTGGTTCTAGCCCGAGAAGGACGGTGGTGATGTAGGCTAATGGCAATGCGATGTAGGGCGACAATCCCTCCAGTCCATAAACATCGAAATAAAGTGGAACTACAGTGGCACAGTGATACAGGGATGTTCAGTTACTACAGTCCTCGAGATATCAAAACGGTGGGATGGGATGCACCTCGTGGCACGCCTCACACGTCTCCTTCCCGTGTCTGCCCATCCGAGGATATATAAGCCAAGCGCACGATGCACCCAAATTGAACCACTGACCGGCACAGCTCCGGCTCCAACTTATACACCTTGCGCGTCCGACTGCTCGGCGGGAGGGGGAGCGGCGTCATCCACGGCTCCTGCTGCCCGGGACACGCCCACTTCGGTACTGGCGGCGTGGGCGGCGCAGCGACGCGGGGGACAGGCCGCGGAAGCGGATCCGCCTCGTATATCTCGGGGATGTACTCAAGGATCTTCTGGCCGACGAGGGGGTGGGGCTGCAGGGATGATTGAGTCCTAAGTACCTTCCGGGTAGCAGAAGATGGGGATCCTACGGGCTGTGTGGCCGGGGCGTTCCCCTTGCTATCGTTCGTCACGGTGGGCCTGGGTGCCACTGGTGCGGTGCTTGGGCCCTGGGAGCGAGAGTCGCTTAATTTCCGGAATGGGTACATGGTGGATCGGAGACTCTTTGGGGTCGGGGAAACTATCGGGAGGAGGGCAAACTGAGGAAGAGGCGGTGTGCGAGCAGATGTTGAAAAGGAGCGGATTTCGACTGGATTATATAGTGGCCGCCAGTCAAAGCGCCACTGTTATGATTTTGGAAATTGGGCCGGGGATGGCCAGATGATCGACCACAACAAAGAGTGGTCCAAGTGTCCTAGTCAACCAGTGTTGTCCCGTGTTGACGGTGTCGTCCTCAAATCAGTAGAGCATTGTTGTACTATTTTAGCAAAGTGCAGTATCATCAAGCTATATGCCTTTAGATCAATGGTTGGAGCAATCCACCCGGCTTTCAGTTGACGTTACTATCAGAAACAAGTTCAAGTTGGAGAGTGTATTCTCTTAGTCACGTGCGGAAACGCGTCGCGTCAAGGGATCAAGCATGCACATCTTTTCCTCTGACACGGAACGGAAAACAAAAGGCGTCAGCCTCTGGAAGGGCGCGGGTAGCGGAGGTCACTATTTATCGACTCCGGAGCTTATGAATCTCGGTGACAAACGAAGGAATTTACCAGTGAAGTGCTGGTACCGCTGCCCAGATACTGTATGTGATATACGGAAAACCCCCTCGCCCATCCGCATCGGCCAGCCATCCAGTGACTCCACAAATCCAAGTTACAGACATCTCCGTATCGGGAGAGACTTCCAAAGCACCTTAATAGGATATGCAGGGAGGGTACATTAATGAAACCAAGCCATCCAAACCCCTGCCCTGACCATTACAAAGATCTGAACGACTAGCAGAATGATAGTCAGTGGCACACGCGCCGTGACAGAGGCGCACGCGACTCACCTCGACTACACGCCGCGTCATCGCGCGCTTCTCCACATAGCGGACCACACGCCTAATGTCCGGCGCCACGAAGAGCGGGACCAGAATAACCATAATTGGGAGCGCGATTTCCCAGTATCTGCCCGCCGTTCAGGGTCGCTCGAGGGCGTATCAAGCAGAGGGGCGTACAGGATGTGCGAATTACCGTGGACGCTCCACATCTCCGTGAAGTTCATCCCGAAGTACCCCGTGAGGAGCGTGAGGGGAAGAAAGATTACGGTCACTATCATGAGGCGGCGCCTAGAAAAGTGGATGAGCATCGTAGACTCGTGTGGGACGGCGGGGCCATACATGATTTCGTTCATCTCATACGAGGTGATCTACATAAGGGTGTCACCAGAATCAGGCGGGCTGGACATAACGCATGACTTGCATTGAACGTATAGTCGACGAGATTCTGCCCGATCCCAGCAATTAGATCGAGCTGGGTAAGGACATACTCCATTTGGTCGTACACATCCGCCTGGTGCACAGAGTTAGTGGTTGGAAAACTACCGGGAAGAGAAGGAGTACTATTAGATATGTGATTCCGTGACATGAACCCTTCGACCTTTGTGCCAGCAGCCGAGATGTCGAGCACCGCCGTGCGATCCACATCGTACCGCCGGAGCGCATACACGACCGATTTGATTGGGGCCAGGGTGCGGCGGTGGAGAATGAGGTCCTCCGAGAGGATGTGCAGGTTGCGCACGGTGCCGATCGTGGGCCGCAGCATGACCTTGCGCTCGAACTTTGTGATCTTATCTTTATACGCGTCCACAACCTACTCCCACATGAGACGAATATATAGCGAAGGGACGCCTGCTGAACCTCGAGGGCCTTGTCCGCAATGAGGCTGAGCAGGCTCTGCACTAACATCGAGGAATCCGCGGACGCGCGAAGCCCCGAGTCAAACTGGCGCAGGCGGCTCATGATAGGTTTCGTCATCTCGAGAGTCGGCGTCTCGTGTATCGAGATTACGGTTCCTAGATAGACCCGCTAAATCAGCAGTCTATGGTGAAGTGGAATTCCGGAAGGAGGTGCAGACCGTCGCGGGACATAAATATAAACATGGGTGAGACGTTGACGTTCACGCGCTCGCCGCGTTTGAGCGCGTGAAGCGCGGCATCCTGGATGCGGCGCTGCTCCTCCAAGTTGATGCCCGCGGCCATGGCGCGGAAGGTGGGCAACGTAGAGCCAACCGATCCGGGGAGAGTCTTTTCAGCGCCGACCACGTCTGAAAGAGGAGGTTTCAGAAGCGAGGGATCAAAAGTAGGATTGGAGTCGGCCTCGACCCCATCCTCTTCACCCAGCTCGTGACAGAGAACGCGCAGGAACAGATGCCGCGGGTAGTAATCCGCCTTCGATCTCGCCCGAGCATGCACGCGGAGCACATTCTCCAGCGCAAGAGGATGTAGATCTTGTTAGAATATGAGCGAGCTGCGCATTCTCAGTGCCGCACCCTCTCACCGTGTTTTATAAACACAGCCTTGATGACATCCCAGTTCATCCCGCCGATATTTATCCACCGCACTCTGACCCACGGCTCCCGCGCGCTCGCCGTGGGGTCACCCATGAGCCCGACGAACTCATGATTGGCCATGCGCCGGAAGCTACTGCGGACTGCAGAGTAGTCCGCGACTTCGATAACGCCCTGCTGGCGGATCCTCCCGAACTCCTCGTCCGCGTCAGCCCGGCGCGGGTCGATGCCTGGCTCGGCACCGACGCCACGACGAGCGAGTATTTGGGTGCCCCGATGTATCACCATGACTTTCCGAACGACATGGCGAAAGCGCTTCGTTGGGAGAAGGGTGTCGAAGGCAGCCGCGCGAGCTCTGGAAGTCGTTGCGAGGTTCGAGTGTTTGGTGCGGTGTAGGCGGGCGAAGGAGGTCGGAAGAGTTCGGTTTCTTCTTCCAGCTCTGGGGTCAGGGAACGCCCGTCGGAGTCGCTGAAACTGTTTTCGCGAGGCATGAGGGATTCAGAAGGTGGATGCCTCGAGGCAAGTTATTATTGGTGCGGTAGTCACAACAGCGCCGTTGATTCGAGGGAGCAAGTTTGCCAAGTTGATTTCGCTCTCGACTTGTCTGACACCAACAGAGAAGACTCGGAACTCGGAAGGGTACTGGATGACTCTTTGAGTCTGGCATCCCATTGCAGTTGTCCACGGCCAGGGCGCGAAGATCCCGGAAAGGTGTGTCGGGACATACTAGCACCATTCGCTCCTTTTCCAGAAGGTCGTTGGTCACTGGCGCATATGGATTGCATATGCCAGTAGTTCCAGCGAGAGAAAGGTGCGTGACCAAGTGCGTGACCGTGACTGTGATCTCCGTAATGCGGCGAAGGCGGGCCGGCTACCGGGCCCACGTCTGGATGCTCTTTAATCCAGGGCGCGACTGAGTAAACAAAACAAGGGTACAATAGAAGCCCTGAATATTCTCGCTTGCTTAAAGGACAGAAGGCAGCACTTCGCAATCAAAAAGTCTTGAGTACTCAAGTACCCATGTCTAAAGCCAGGCATACTATGGACAAGGGGGTACCGGTCCGTGAATGCCGGAAGGGGTGCTGGGTGGTTGGTTGGGCCGGGGCCAGGCCCCAAAAAACTTTTTTGGTATCAGATTTATGCGGAACCAGAGACCCCTCTAGAGAGCAAAAACTAGGTGTTTTATGATCCCAGGCCCTTGTATGACCTTCATTTAGGACATCACCATTGCTGCATTGGTTATCATCCACATTTGTCCACAACCATGGTCGAGGAATCATGCAAAAATGTATCTGCATCCATGACAGTCAACAACTCTGTCCTCGCATGGCTCCTGAGGCAGTGGCTCATTTGCAATGATAGCTCCGATTTATGTATATGAAGCCCACTGACCAGTCATCAGCTTGTGCGGCTGGGGATGTTCAATTGTGCAGGCCTTGGGAAGTAGATCACAGTTGCAAGGGGTGATGGTGTCTATAGCCTTATATTAGTGCTCAGGAGAAATAAATATCATTTCTGGACTGTTGCAATGCGACGTAAGGCCTCTAGATGGCTAGAGAAGCTAAGATATAGATTTGGGGGACTCGGGCCGGGGCCAGACACGTGCAGAATTACCATATATAGACGTCACGTGGTTGGTTGGTTGGCCCGAACGGCCGAAAAAACAAAAACCGGCATAGGTTCCTTAATTATCAAAACAGTACCCCCTTGACTATGGAGGCTGGATGAAGTACTAGTTTCATCTGCCTGGAGTGGCACATCTGATAATAGCCTAGGAGACACTTCATCGTGTCCAAGATGTTGGAACTTCGAAAGTTCTAAGTATCAGTTTCCTCCACCTAGTATGTATTATCTTAGGCCAGAGACAATCAAAGAGAAATACAAAAACCGCTATGGAAGCTCGGTCCATAGAATGGGCAAGGGCAGATCCGAGTCAATGTACATACTTTCTGTTGAATCCGGAGTTTATTCTCCGCCCTCCAGCGCTTTGACGATTCCAAATGCCGCCGCGGCCGCAATCCCGCCCACGAACAGGGTGCTCACGGCGCCCCAGATATACCCACCCGTCCCTACTCCCGCGCCTGTTACCCGCGCCTTCACGGCGCCGAAGACGAGGAGCACAACGCCCGTCACCAACGCGCTCCACAACAGCGCCACGTGCGCACGCGGGATGAAGAAGTACGGCAGGAGGGGGATGATCCCGCCGACGAGATACCCGGCGCCTATGGTGCCAGCAGAGATGTACAGCCGGCGTGTGGGGACCTCCTCGAGCCCCTCGCCGAACTTGAGTAGGAACGGCGTGAGGCCGACCTCTTTGCTCCACCGCAGCGCCGCCGATTCGAGATCGCCGGGGCGGGACACGCCGTCGCGCACCTCCACATTGCGGAGGCAACGCGCGACGGCGCGGCAGGTCGCGTCGTCTACGCCGACGGGCGCGAGCACCGCTGCGACCTCGCGCTCCATTTCGCTGTCACAGCTGCGCAGCACGCGCGCGGAGGTCGCGCTGCGGAGGAAGCGGTAGTGGTCGCGCTCCGCCTGCGAGGCGAGGAAGCCGCCGATTCCCATGGAAATGGCGCCGGCGATGAGCTCCGCGACGCCACCTAGCACGACGAGGCGCGATTCCCCGAGAGAGGAGAGGCCCGCGGCGAGCGCGAAGGGGACGGTGAGGCCGTCGGAGAGGCCGATGACGCTGGAGGCGTGCCAGTCAATGAGCGCGGTCTGAAGGGGAGGGGAAGGGGTGCGTACACGTCGCGGACGACGTCCGGGTCAACGAGCGAGCGGTCGTCGCCCTTGAGGTCCTTGCAGCAGATACCGTCAGGCCTGTTGTGGCGCGAGCACATAGCTCCAAGAGGCTGGGGGTGGGATTCAGGTGTGTCGAGAGACCATATCGCAGGTTTCTGGGACGCCTTCTGGCGAGAGAGGGGCACAGATAGAGCGCTCATGAGAAGGGACTGAGGACCGTGAGGTGGGAGGAAGAAATGCCGGTGCGGTGGTGTATGACCAATCAGAGATGGCCAATTGTACCGCGCATATGTTTAGTCCTGGCGTCGCGCGCATTCTCGCAAGGCACCGAGGTGGATCCGTCGGACCACCTGGCAGGCAGAGAACATATTACAAGTTTGCAACGGGTCCGCTGTCCATGTGGTTGGCAAGTTTGTCGAGGAGAATCACCAGGAGATGAGTCGAATCATGAACCGCTTGTGATCAGCGCGGACGTGCATAAGCGGCGGACGGTGCGAGGACGCTTTGCAGAGCGCGAGCGAATTGTCGGAAGTATATCTGAGAAAGCGCGATTAGCATGCTGGTAGAAGGATCCATGGTGATGCTGCTCGAGAGCTCAGAGAGTACGCGCCATCGACAATGAGATATCGCGAAATATGTGGGCGGGAGTGATAAAGGTGCTGTTCCGAGTTCAAATTACGGCGAGGAAGGAAGCGAAAGCCTCAGTGCAGCTCCCCGTAAAGACGCAACTGGGAGCCCATGTTTCTATCTTGCTAAGAACTGTTAGTCCCGGCCTCGATGGAGTACCACCACAGATATCTTGGAGAAGGGCGAAAGTGAAAACGAGCGATAACAGGAGTTAGCATTGAGCGTTGGGGTGTGCTACTCCGAACTAGCGAGGAGCCTGCAAGCGGGTGGACCGGGGTGGTCGTCGATGGGCAAGACAAGACTGATGACTAAGCGAAGGAAGCTCTAACCAAACACCCCACCACAGCGCGAGGTTAGGGTTTCAGGGTTTGACCTGACACGTCTACTTCGACCTCGTTCCTCGCGCACTTGCTAGCCTGCGCCGACGAGCGGATACAACAGCGCGGCTTCGCCATGCAGTGGCAGACGAAAAAAATTCTTGCGGCGTGCTGCTTTGCGCATGCAGTGACCGCTGCAAGTCCACCAGTGAAAGTGACCCTGCGGTCCTCCTGGCCAGCACCCCCGCTTCTACTGGAAATAATGTATGTCTCTGGTTTCAGTTCCGAATTCTTCACTCATTTTTGCAGCGAGACGGTGTCGTTAGAAAACCCAGATGCCTTCTTTCCCTTCGTGGATCGTTTGACAGACCCAGAAATCGTCCCGGCGTCGCAACAGATGACCAGCGAGGCTGTCCATCAGTACGCCATGCAGGTCGCGAGCAACGCGTTCATGTCTGAGCCGGGGGCTGTAGCAGCGGTGGAGATGAATCTCGGCCTCCATGCGGCGACCCCGAAAATCGAGGCGTTCTACCACCACTACCTCACGCGCACGGACACTCCGAAATGCGGCTCTTGGGTCGACTGGTATGGGGAGGTCGTCTGCGACGTGGAGAAGCTCTCCCATCTGGCGGGAATAGAGACTATAGACCCCACCGATCCGTCCTTGGTCAATTCGTGAGTCGAATGCTCGAGAACCGATTCCGCAGTCTCACTTCTGATACTGGCAGGACGTCGTTCGTGCGCCCGAAACTCCTGCCATTCGACCACATCCACCCGGCCCCGGCGCGGACGCCGGACCGCCCCCCGCGCACCGCGATCCTCTACGCGTCGCTCACCTCGCCCAACTTCCGCGCGCTGCACTCGTTTCTGTTTGCGCTGGCAAGCAAGCCATCGCCGTCCGTTGAATACGTCTTTCGGCACGTACCAGCCGCCACGGACACGGACGCGCGCAACTTCCTCTCGGGCTACGGCGTCTCGCTCGACCTGAAGAAGATGGACTACCTCGCGCTCGACGATCGGAACGCCAATCCGAGAACCGTCTCCGCGCAGGAGGCCCCAACGGACGCAGACGTCCCCGCTGTCGACGCAGTCATGGCGCTCATCGAGGCATACCCGGAACCAGAAGACGCGCTAGCCGACTCGGCGCTGTCGGAAACAGCCATCTCAGGTTCGTCCGCTCTATCTTCAAAGTATGCCGTCCCCTGACACGCAGCGCAGTCCTCGGCTTTCAAGCGACGCAGCTCATCGCAGACTCCGCCGAGCCGCTCGCCACGCTTGCGCGCCTTGCGCAGAACTTCCCCAAGTACATGGCCGCGCTGTCGCGCCGCGTCGTCGTGAACGCGAGCCTGCAGGAGGAGGTGCACCTCAACCAGCTCAAGGCCCAGGCGGGCGTGAACGCGTTCTGGCTCAACGGCGCCTCGTTGGCAGAGAAGGACCTGAACCCGCTCGGGCTCCTGCGTCTCGTACGCAAGGAGCGGGGCGTGATGCGCGGGCTGACGGCGCTGGGGCTCTCCCGCGCGGAGGCGCACGAGCTGCTGAGCCACCCCGATGTCAGCGCCGCCCAGGGTGACGCGGGCGTGCTGGACAATATCTTCGATGCGAGCGATCGACTGGAGGAGGGTGGGGTGATTGTGTGGTGGAACGACATCGAGAAGGACAGCCGGTACGCCCTGCTCTCCCTGCACTCCCTGCTCTCCCTGTCCTCTTCGCTTCCGCGCTGACGCACCCCGAAGCTATGCCACATGGTCGCCCTCCATCCATGCTGTACGCCACCCTCATGCGTCTCTTGTTGTGTCTATCTGCTCACGGTGATGCGTAGCTCCTCCGCCCGCTCTACCCAGGCCAGTTCCACAACATCAAGCTGAACCTCTTCAACGTCGTGCTGGTGCTCGACCTGTCGCAGCCGAGCAGCCTCCACACCCTCACGGGCGCCGTCGCCAGCATCATCAGCCGCCACTTCCCCTTCCGCTTCGGGATCGTGCCCCTCGCGGAGACGGACGACGGTGCGCTTTCTCTGCATCTCTTTCCGGGGCCGCCCGGCTGATTGTCTGTGCTGCACAGGCGCGAAGATGGCGCGGCTGTTCTACCACGCCGTGCGCGCCTACGGGCGGAAGCGGACGATGGGGTTCCTGAAGCAGGTGCGTAGGTATCCTGCGAGTCCGTGGCTCGCGCCGACTGCGCCGACTAGGTTCTGGGCTCCTTCACGGGGACCGGCCCCGAGTCGCGGCTCGACTGGACGGCGGTCGCGCTGGCGTTTGCGGAGCTCGCTGCCGAGGGCGGCAACGCTGACGACAAGGGCGCGGCACTTGACTTTGGCGCCATCGTCCAAGGGCAGGGGGATGAGGCGGCGCTGGAGCTGGAGAAGGGGAGGAGGTACGCAGAGCGGCTGGGCGCCACGCTGGCCGTGTCTCCCAGTGGACACGGTTTTGTTAATGGGAAGCACCTCGAGATGGATGAGGTGCGTATAGTTGAAGCTCTCGATCCCCGCTGCGTGCTGACTGGTACGCGCCCCGCAGAACTTCTGGCGCGCGATGCAGGGTGAGGTCGCGCAGCAGCTGCAGCACTTCCAGGAAGTGGTGTGTGTCTTTCCCTTGTGTATCGCCTCGGCTTGCTCATCTTTGTTCCCCTCAGCTCTACGGTGGCAAGTTGACAGACGAGACGACGGGGAACATCGCAACGTATTTCTACGACCTGCCCACGAGCAGCCCGCGCCGCAACCGGTACATCTTTACAGCGCCTGCGGACCTGCGCATCGTCGACGCCCCGGCGCTGCTCAGGCGCGCGGGGTACCACGTGGCGCCAGGGACATTCGTATATCCGCGTATGTTGCTGTTCTTAACAACGTGAACGCGCGCTGACCGCATGATGTTTGGATTGTAGAGACGGCGGAGCAGATCCCACTGACGATGTACATCGTCGCGGACTTTGACACGGAAGCAGGGCTAGAGCTCCTGCACGAGGCGCTGCTTTCCATTGTATGCACACTCCTTCATCGCCCTTATCAGGAGCTGACGTGGCAGCAGGACGACGAGTCCAAGACGCGTGTGTCCTTTGTGCACAATCCGGGCACCGACGAGGACGCCATGGACCCCACGGCACGGCCGCCGGTGTCGTGGCTGCTCTCGCATCTCCTTGCTCGGAACCTGCTGTCGAAGGCGTCGGCGCCGCGGCTTCTCCGCGCGTTAGGCCTCGATGCGCCTGTCCTGCAGAGCGACGGGCCCCAGATCCCGCTCGCGGCGGAAGACCTTACGGACGGTGTCGGACTCTCCGGGTACAGCGCGGAAGAGTACGCGGTGTTCGTCAAGAGCAGTAGGCTTGTCGCGCGCGAGCTGCAGCTTGCGCCGGGGGCGCAGGCGGTCGTCGTCAATGGTCGGGTGAGCTCCTCCCTCCCTTCTTGTTGCACGGCCAGGCTCAGTCGCGTTGTGATATAGGTTATCGGGCCCATCCCGCGTGGCGACTTCCTTGCGACGGCGTTCAAAACACTTGAGAACTACGAGCTACGGAGAAGGGCGGAGCCGGTCATCAAGGCACTGAAAGGCGTCAAGCCCACGTTCATGGAGTCCGACCGGTGCGTTTTCTGCACGGAGAGCCTTGGCGCTACTGACAGTTGTGCCCCAGCGCGACGTCTGCGGATCTCATCTCAGGGTGCACGTCCCTCCTGGCCGCCATTAGCGCTCCTGAGCCAAACGGGGGCGGCATCTTCGACGCGCCCAAGCGCCCGCGGCAGCGGAGCTACCAGCTGCTGGACGATCAGTACTCGTGCGTGCTTCGTTGAGCTCGCTCGCGGTACCCGCTGACGCGATACGGTGAAGGACCTTCGAGTTTGGCGACAATACAACTGCGCTGTACCAGATCGCCGTGCTGATCGACCCCGTCAGCGAGATGGCGCAGAAGTGGGCGAGTCTTCTGGAGGTTTGTTTGTCGCCCTGCCCATGGAGCTGGTCCTGACTAGGATTCTAGTGGCTATCTCATATCCCGGACATGTATATCAAGGTCTACACAAACCCCGCGCTGCAAAAGGAGGTGTGATACAACCGCTTCCTCGTCTTCCGTGTCTCAGATATTTGCAGATCCCACTCAAGCGCTTCTACCGGTACAATCTCCGACCAGCTTTGACCTTTGACAAGAATGGGTGCGTTCTGTCCGCATCGCCTCCATGTTAATCTTAAAGTATGCAGTGCCGAGCTCCCGGCACAAGCCATCTTCGACGAACTTCCCATTGAACCCATCTACACCCTCGGCATGGACGTCCCGCCATCGTGGCTCGTCCGCCCACGAGAGGCCCTCTACGATCTGGACAACATCCAGCTTGGGAGTCTTGCGCCGGAGGACTCCAGTCTCGACGCTGTGTTCGGGCTCGACTACATTGTCATCGAAGGACACGCCCGCGACCAGCTGACAAACGCGGCGCCGCGCGGCTTGCAATTGCAGCTATTGAACGGCGACGCGACGCCTGTCGATGACACGCAAGTCGTCGTGAATCTAGGGTATCTCCAGTTCAAGGCGAAGCCGGGCGTGTTCCGTCTCGAGATCCGCGAGGGCAGGGGACGCGAGATCTTTGGCATGGAGAGCGTCGGGGGTGAGGGGCTGGACAGCCGGAGCGTGGCGGAGGCGGGGGATGAGATCGCTGTGACGAGCTTCGAGGGCTTGACGATCTACCCGCGCTTCAAGCGCCTCCCGGGTATGGAGGCTGCGGACGTACTTTCTGACGATCTGGAAGAGGAGGCTCCGTCGTCGGGCGGTATCTTCGGGGGTCTTGCTTCTCGGTACGATCTTGCTCGTCTAGTCGGATGCGCGCTGAATATCGTTTAGGGTGAAGTCGCTTTTCCAGGGTAAAGAGGCGACTGCCTCGACCGCTTTGGTTCCTGTCTCAGGGCAGGCTGATATCAATATCTTTACCGTGGCTTCGGGTCTGCTCTACGAGGTACGCTGGCGACCCTTTTTGTCGTGTCCGTCCCAGTCACTCATCGAGCTCCCAGCGCTTCGTGTCGATCATGATCCTCAGTGTCCTCCGTAATACCAACAGCACCGTGAAGTTCTGGTTCATCGAGAACTTCCTTTCGCCCTCGTTCCTCGTGCGTCCCGTCTTGAAACAATCTCTCTCCTCGATGCTCACGCCGTCGTTAGGAATTCATACCCCACCTCGCGCAAACGTACAACTTCCAATATGAGCTAGTGACCTATAAGTGGCCGTCATGGCTGCGGGCCCAGAAAGAGAAGCAGCGTATCATCTGGGCGTACAAGATTCTGTTCCTGGATGTCCTGTTCCCGATGGACCTCAAAAAGGTCATCTTTGTCGACGCGGACCAGATCGTCCGAGCGGACTTGAAGGAACTCGTCGACCTTGACCTCGAGGGTGCACCGTACGGCTACACCCCGATGGGCGACGACAACACCGACATGGAGGGCTTCCGCTTCTGGAAGACGGGCTACTGGAAAGACTTTTTGCAAGGGCGGCCATATCATATCAGGTAAGCATATCCTGTTTCGGTCATTCCAGTCTTGACCTTGCTTGTTAGTGCGCTGTATGTTATCGATCTTGTACGGTTCCGTCAGGTACGTCTCCTGCCGCTGCTGCTTGTCCTGCTGCACTGACCCTTCCCTGTAGCTCGCTGCTGGAGTAAGATCTTCATATCTCGGCCAATCCATTTCGTCTGACTTGCCGCCAGGATATACTCCGCGGCAGCTACCAGCAGCTCTCTGCCGATCCAGGCTCCCTGGCCAATCTTGACCAAGGTATGTCGCTCGGAGTCCCTCCATCCCAGCCGTCGCATTGACGGATGTCCAGATCTTCCAAACAACCTCCAGCGAGAAGTCCCGATCGTGAGACCCTTGCTTCGACCGTTCTTGAGCATTCTAATCGCCTTATCTCAGTTCTCCTTGCCCGAAGACTGGCTATGGTGTGAAACTTGGTGTACGTCCCAATCTCTCCACCGGCTTCTCTATCTCGTCATTAACATCCTTATAGGTAGCAAGGATCGTCTTCACCGTGCCAAGACGATTGATCTCTGCCAAAATCCGCTTACCGTGCGTATCAGCTATGCTAGCCCGCGGGGTCGCGCTCATACTCGCCTACAGAAAGAGCCCAAGCTTGCTCGGGCGCGCCAAATTCCGGAATGGGAAGAATACGATTCCGAGATCTCGAGATTTGCGAGGAAGCTTGCGGAGGACGGGGTCATCCGCTCGCGTATCGTCGCTGCTGATGCTAACGCGTTAGCTGGGGGGCCCAAGCCGGACGTCGGAGACCCCTCTCCGCCCCCCACCGATGTGCCACATGTAGAGCGAGATGACGCCCCGCGGGATGAATTGTAACTGTAGATAAGCGCATATATTATTACCGCGTAGTCAACTAATCGGATTTCGCTTGGTTTCTGCGAAACAAAGCTCATTCGGCCGAAAGCTAGTGGCTCTTCTTTCCTTTTGGACCGCAGCCTGGTCGGTGGCTTCCTGCTTTCATGCCGGTACTTGGATTTTAGCTCGTATCTCGTGTCATTGCTGTCGGTTTCCTGGGCTGAACCCTGACGAATAATATCAATGTCGTAGATCTGTCTGTCTGTTTGTCCAGGTCGCACTTGTCCGAACCAGCTACATACCGACGTGTCGCGGTCCTGCTTCCTGGTTCCGTGCTTGATCTGAGCAGCCCCGGTTCTCCCAGAGCATGCTTGTATACGTATATGTTTTACATGGGAGTCTAAGCCGGTTGTCATAAGGTCCTGACCAGTCAAGCACGGACTCAAAAACATGAGAAGATATATCATGGCATTCGTATATTTATTAGGACAAAGAGATGTATAGACAGAAAGGCGGCCGCTCGACGAACGACGGTTTAGGCTCCTTTACTGCACCTTACAGGCACTGGGAGTAGTCTGGAAAATCATGAGCATTCCGAAGGAGGGCAGAGTCAAATCGACTTACAAGGGTTAGAGAACTGGCAGGTGGTTCCGGCGACGCAGGTGCCGCTCCCAGTCCAGCCCATTCCAGCGCACTGCGAGTACTTCGGGAGGGAGCCGCCGGTGGGCGCCCCGCCAGTCGCGGTGCTCGTGCTCGAGGCGGTGGAGGTCGAGCCTCCGCCGGTGCCGGTGCTGCCGGTCGAGCTGAACGTGGAGCCAATGGGGCCAGTCCGGATGTCGGAGAAGACAACGTAGTCGTTCGCCTCGGTGGACTCGACGGTCTGCGCAAGGTGATCAGCTATCCATGATACGATGCGATGGGATGAACGGACCGTAGGGTCGCCGGAAGTCGCGGAGCAAGGGCCACGGGAAACACCGGGAGCGGTCGGGCTGAGCAGAGATGTGTCAGAACGGACCAGATGGGAGAAACTCAGAGACTTACTCGGCGTCAGTGGGGTAGGCAGCGTCCAGCCAGAGCATGCCCGCAGCGTGGTCGTCCCAGATACTGAGCGCCAAGACCATGCCCTTCTTGATAGCAGCGCCCATGGTCTCCAATCCGCCGAGCTTCCCGAAGCTGTTCGTGTCGCCAGTCGCGGCCTTCTGCTGGGTGCAGAAGTCGTCGCTGATCGCGTTGGTGGGTGTGACACCGGCCATGGAGCTCATCGAGTTCTGGATGACCTTGCCGTTCTGCACGTAGATGCGGCGGATCTCGCTGAGCGTGCCGGTCGTCGTGTTGTCGGCGGTGATGAACTGGGTGACGACGGTGAAGGGGCGGGAGGTGTCGACGGTCAAGCCGGGGCCGAGGAAAGTCTGGTCGCCCATGCGCCACGAGTTGAAGTCGCATCCGTCCTTGTCGCAGACGCCGTCGTAGCGGTCGTCGCCTTCACCGCACTGGACCCCGCTGCATTCCGTCTGCTCGGTGACACTGCACGGGTGGGGGGTGAAGGCCGCGCCGTTCATGTTGGCTAGTGTAGGTTGAGCATCGCTGATCAGCGGTGGGATCGAGTGCTTACCCTCCCAGATATCCATCTCGTTGCAGCAGGTACCGAAGCCCCCGGTCCCAGAGTTGGGGTCCGACGCAGAGCCGGTCCAGTTGACGATGTTGGCCTACGCTCTGATAAGCCGCGGACCGGAAATGACAAAAGATGGAGAATGACGCACCGCTCCGTTGATGAACTTCAAGTCCTGGGGGCACTGGGAGTCGCAGTAACCCGTGCCGTATTTGGCACCGGCCTTGTTGGTGGGGAAGCGGGACAGACCACCATCGACATCCATCTCAGAGAAGTAGAGCGCGCCGTTCAACCCGCAGCCGAGATGCGACATGTCGACGGTGAAGGTGAACTCCTGGTTGAGGAGCGAGAACATCTCGTAGTGGGTCGCGTCCGCCATGAGGTAAACCCGGGATCCGACGTTGGAACCAGTGACGAATTTGAGGGTGAGGGCGTTCCCGCTCGTCGTGATGCCGTACGTGCCGGAGTAGTCCGCGCCATCGAGCGCGCAGTTGGCTGCGCAAGTGGTCGGGTCGGGGCAGAGGGTAGCGTCCCAGGTGTTGCCGGTGTAGCAGTTGGTCGTGTCCTTGGTGGAGTGCAGCCAGCGCCAGTTGCTGTCGAGGACGACCGAGGTTGACGCTGTCGTGCAAGACCCACCGGCAGTGCATTTCGAGGAAGAGAGAGTCGGGTGGGTTTCCGCGACCTGGGTGCCCACCTGCTGACCGTATGCGACGGCGAGCAAGCAGAAAGAGACTAAGGCGGAGGCTGGGAACATTTTCGAGTTGCCAAGCTAAAGTCAGGTCAGCGGATGCATGTCGCGTGGTTGACTTGCAAGCATACCTGAAAGTTGCCAAGGATGTCAAAGCTGTTTAATGCGCTTGGCGAGCGTTTTAGGAATCCTGTGAAGGAATCAGGAAATCAATGCAAGTAGCAGGAACCAGCCGCCTACAAGACTCAAGGGAGAACAGTGAGTTGAGGACTGGAGAGAGTTGCTCTCTCGGACAGCTCTTTATACTCCAGGATTAACGTTCTGCTCCCAATCTCGTGCTGTAGCCTTGGAGCAAAGGTAAATGGGTGCAGTGGTCGTCCAGCTATCAGGATATTTGTCGGCTGTATTCGATGCTCAATCCTCGGAACCAAGGATTTGAGCATCGCAGCGCAACCAGCATGTCTCGGGCCCAAGTCGGTCACGAGCCTCTGCGCAGGTGCGCACTGGGTGCATCAAGATTAGAATACTATGAGGCGGATCTTTTTCGCACCTTTCTGGATTCGGTTAATCCCCGGGGGCGCCGCTGGCCAGACTAAAATAATCGATATCTCGAAAAATACAAGCCACTTCATGAATAGACCGGTCAGATGTTGCTTGAGCGCCGCCTAGCGCCGGCGGCACATAGCGGCGCTTGTGATGGTGCCGGATTGACCCCGCGAATGGAACACTTCGAACAGGAGGATACAGCTCCGGGGGTCTGACCCGAGACTCTTCCCCGAGCTGGCAAGCTGGGGAGAAACAAAAAAGCCCCAGGAGAGCGGAGCGGCGAAGCCTGAGGCCCAAGAAGAGTGAGAACCGGGAGAATCAAGGATGGAGTGGGCGGTGCGTAAATGTATCCGTATCTTCGAGGCCATTGTCTTGTCAGTGTAGGGGTTGTGAAAAGACGTGGTGGTGGCTGTTTGGCACAAGCTTGGTCGTATCAAGCGGCGGCCCGGGTTTGATCCGCGGATCCGTGCTGATTTTGAAGTACAAAAAAGACCATCAAAAATTGGGCGTGCTCCAGAGTCCAGTGGTCATTGATTTTAAACTTAGCGTTAGCCCTGCCGCTGGTACTCGAATATTGCTCAACAAAAAAAAAACCTGGTTGCCGTACTCCATGGCCCGTCATTGGTCACCGCTCCGACAAAACACCTCTGAATCAGTACAAGTTCAAACTTCCAAGTCGGATGTTGCTAGGAGCCTAGCGCCACTAGACTTGACCGAGGCTTGGTCGAGACTATACCACGTGTTAGGGTGTTTTCTTGTCGTTCTATGAGATGAGTAGATGTAAGTAATGGTTGCTGGAGCTACGAGTCCTTCTTGTAGATTTATTGATATCTGAATGGTTCATCTCACCTGAAGTTTAACCAGGCTCGCCCGACTGCGAGCCATCGGAACGCTCGACGGTCTTTTCGTACTTGCAAAAGTGGGTGTTCCTACTTCCGAAATCGTGCCGGAAATCTTAGAATGTGCAAAGCTACCCATAGTGAAGAAAGTGAGATGATTCCAACCGTATTCCGACCGAGGTGGAAGCGCCGTGCCCAAGTCAAGACCCTTCCGGTGATGGCTCAGGGGCATGTATGAGCGGCATTGTATAGATGGTAGGGCTAAAGTATCGGACGAGATTTCGAAGACTCGGTATGTATCCGCGATGCCACCGATGTTGAGAGGGACTTGAAAGTGAGCATCATGCGGATCTCTATAAGTGACGAGTCTCTGCCACTGGACCATCTCAATCCGGTTGAGAACGATTGATGTGCTGTTCAGTAACACACATCGTGTGATTGAATAAATTTCGAACCAAAGCAGGAATACAAACTCTCTTGTCGGCGAGATTGTAAACTTGGGAATCTTGTGGGAATAATCTTGGTTCGTCTTGGAAGTCTATGCAGCAAAGTGCATTATTTCCAGAGCTACCCAAGAGGAAGAGATATTGAGATAGGATGTAGTAGTCACCGCTTAGCGTTTTTCAACCACGCCCAAACCACACTCGAGAATGGCTGTCTAGAAATAATATGGAAAATTCATCAAAAATATCACAACTGGGTGGAAAGACACTTACAGTGTGATTAATCTTTTTCGTTTTTGTTTTTGCCGGAAAAGTGGCATTCTCCTTCTGAAGTAATATATCGAATGAAGTGCTGCTGAGTCCGTGTCTCACCATTATTCGAACCAGGGACGGAACTTGCCGGTGGTACTACGATCAGGTGGCAGTGCATGCATCTCCTACTTCCGAACGCCCACCTGGCACCTAGATTTCTGATTTGCTGAGTGCTCCGTGTAGCAATGGACAAGACCTCAGGCCTCCGGGCCTGACTGTTCCGGCCTTGTGTTTGAGCGACATTGCGGCTCCTGCGTCCTGTATCATTGTCGTGGTCTCCTCAGGCGGCACCCCCTACGGTATCATGGCACTGTAGTAACTTTAAGGCTAGTAACCGGTTTACGAAGATGAAAATATCACTCAGACACAAGAAATAAGTAGTGTGGTGCACGTCCTTGAGGTACGAACTACGTGCGCGGAAGCCACGATCTCCACCCCCTGGCAGCTTTAAGTTGCTTCGCCTTCGCGTCCGCTGCCTCTCGCCGGTCCCTCTCCGAATACAGCATCTTCTCCATGATCCCCATCTCGCGGCGCTTCATTTCCTCCTCAGCAATGAAGCCCTTCCCCCCGTCCAGCGTCGTTTCCACGTCCCCCTCCGAGTCGTACTCCCCCTCCTTGAGCCCCGCCACGACGCACACCGCGCCGATCTTCCCGCGATACCACTCCGCATGGCGCATCCCGTCGCGCCACTCAGCCGGGAGGTACCGGTACCCGCACAGCGCGCCCATCAGCGCGCCCGCGACCGCGCCGTTCGTGTCCGCATCCCCGGCGCACATCACCAGCGCCGTCATCGCCGAGCGGAACGTCTCCTCGCGCGTCAGCACGCGCCGCAGGCACCACAGCGCCGCGCCGAGGCACTTGTACACGTACCCCATCGCGCGGTCCGCGAGCACCAGCGCCGCGAGGCTCTCCGCGTACGCGTGCGCCTCGAACTCCGCGCGGTCGAGGAGCGCCAGCTGCGCCGGCAGCGTCGCGGCCATGTGGGCCCACTGGCGCTCGATGTGCGCGCGCAGCTGCGCGGCGTCGGCGAGCTCGCCGCGGCACAGCGCGCGCACGAGCGTGGCGACGATGCCGACGGAGAGCGCGCAGCGCGGGTCCGCGTGCGTGACGGCGCCCATGCGCACGGCGGCGTCGAACGTCTCGGGTTCGGTCTTGGTGATGCAGATGACGCCGACGGGCGTGGTGCGCATGAGGGAGCCGTTCGGGGCGAGTGTGCGGCCGTGGGTTTCCCAGTGCTCGAGCGCGGTCTTCTCTGGCGCGGAGGTGTACCCGGGCGAGAAGACGACCCCACCGACGGTCTCTGCAATGGAGGAGGTCAGTAGACGCTCAGGAAGCGAAAGAGCCAATGTACTCCCGAGACCCATAGGAAGGCGATCTAATACGCGCAGGCCTTGCGAGCACCTGTGGGCATTTATTAAGGTGGATTTTCTGGCAACTGATGCTCATACCAGGAATGGAGACGGACAGCAAAGTCTGCTGGCGACAAGTCTCGCATTCGGAGGTAGGAGAACATCATGAGGATAGTGTGGTCGGTATCATCGGTCCATGCTCTCTGGATAAGGAGTTAGTTCGCCTACTTGATCATCCGCAGAACTCACTCACGGTTTCAAAGCGG
The DNA here is from genome assembly GCA_029282135.1 of Mycena belliarum. Taxonomy (NCBI): domain Eukaryota; kingdom Fungi; phylum Basidiomycota; class Agaricomycetes; order Agaricales; family Mycenaceae; genus Mycena; species Mycena belliarum. The sequence continues at coordinate 202,325 of JARJCN010000067.1, forward strand.
CCTGCATATTTGGTCAGCGTACCTCAAGGCGAGCGCGAGACAACAACTCACACCGATGCGTGTCGTTGTGCAACTTCGTCTCCGGCTCCACCAGAGTGAAGCTTGGCGCTGCGGACCCGTACGCCTCCAAAGCTTGTGCAGGGCTCATGAATTCTGGGCTCATTCAGATCACAGCAACCTAGGCCACTGTTCGGCGTACCAGTGTAGATTCCAATCGCATCCCCCAGGGCGGACCCGAAAAGCGCACCCTCTGCTCTGTCGAGAACTTGTGAGTCGCTCATAGTGGGTTGGCTCATGGTGGTATGGATCAGGAGAGAAAGGCAGTGTCTTGTGTTGGTCGTGGCATCAAATGGCAGGTCTTTGGCAGGACTCCTAAATTGAACGACACGATCACGTGATTGGCGTGTTGCATATCTTCCATTTTTTTCTGGGCCTTGTTCAGCCCAGGGTTACGCGTGCGACAGTTCGCCTCTAAGGCCAAAATTTTTGTAACTGAGCGGCTTGTTCTGACCACCGAACCGAGAATATTCATGTTTTCGAATGTCGTACGCGATCGACAGGAAATGCTGACCTTCGTGACCAGGGCTTGACACGTAACTACCGACCTTGTACCGACCAACATTAATTTCAACCATGGTCTATGCCTTGCTCGTTGGTGGGAGAGAGAGGGAGTGATTGGGGACAAACGAGGATTCGATTTGGTCGCCAGAGCTCTCTCGCTCGGCCCGTGAGGGCCCGCGCTCGAGCCGGCCTATGGCGAGAAACAACAAAATGTAGGTAGGAAAACGGCGAAGGGTGGGAGGAAGAAAAAAAATCTAGTCTATCGAGCCAGTGGGTGAGTGTATGTAGAGGATGAGGACGAAGAATCAAAACAATGAAAGGAGATATATATATATATATCGGACAAAGAGAACTGAAAGGAGAAAGACGCGACGCGTACGCGTCGTGTGCGCCTCGTTTGCATAGACCGTGTTTGGCGCGTCAAACACGTCTTCTCAGAAATGGGGTGCATGACTCGTGCCAACCGTCGAATGGAACGCAAAAATACAGTTCAAGATGAATCAATGGCTATCTCAAATCTTTTCTTTGGCAAGAATCCAGCACTGCTTTCCGTTGTAGCACGAAAAATGAGCAAACGCGACTCCCCTAGCTTCAGCTTAGCTCAAATCTGCTACAAAAATCATAGTGTGTAGCGGAACGAGTACTAGTCCGCCTCCGCTGTCACCCATCTATCAGGCAGCCAGAGAAACTGATATATTCCCACAATATCCGCATGCCGCTAGTTACATGCTGTGTGTCGCCGCCAAATTTCTAACACCGATCGGTCTAGCTCCAATTCTTCTCGGCGAGAAATAGCCGACTGAGAGTTGAATCTTCAAACGATCATACACGAGATATTGTCTATCATCTGGGGAGGCCGACCAATTCTATGGCAGAAGATTACGACAATGCCCAGAATAAACCACAGATTTACACCTACGGTGAAGAATAAAAGGCGATAACGTTCATCTTGATCACCAGCCCACTCGTTAAGTACTCTCGTCCTCCTCCACCTCTCAAGTCCACCCCGAATCTTATTCCTCCTCCAATTCCAATGCGCTCCACCTGCGCCATCGAGACAGCCGTTGAAAATCAAGATGACAAAGAGAAGGCTCCGTCGGACAGCAGCCGTGGCCCTCAATGCTGTCACTGTGGGTGGCGAGGTGGCGAACACGCGTAAGTCCGGCTTCCATGACTTCGGACACCAGCCGAGCTGAGTTTCTCTTCAAGATCGAACTGCCCCTTCAGTAAGACTACATGTACCACTGCTATCCACTGGGCCCACAATGATTAGATTCCGGAGTCGTAAACTCCTTGATGAAAGTGACTATCGAGGCATTGACAGTGTGGTATTTATACCGGACTTGCCCCGTTTTTCTACACTGAAGTGCTACGGAGATTCTCTCTTCGACCGGCCGATCCCTGCTTTCTACTTGTCCCTGAATGCATTAGTAGGCAAGTCTCGACCAACGAACAAAGGACGTATCGTTGACGAATAATATTGATTGTTGCTTACGAAGAACTCAACTTGATCAAGAAACGAATTTGGAGGAAGGTCCAGGACTCGGAGTGAGGTGATTTTTTCAAGAGAATTTGTTGCCGTTACTGGCACAGCTACTAGTTGTACGGAAGCGAAGCCGATGATACAAGCTTATGGATTCATGGAGTCTCTCCCGAGATACAGCCAGACACTTCAAGTTAAGTCACTTTTCGAATATTTTTGAATGATTGTTCTTCGTTCAATTTTCACAACCTGCCCGGAACTGAAGCATGGCATGTTCAATCGAGATCCAAAAGAACAAGCGAGGTCCCCAGAGGAGTGGACGCCATGGAAGAGGGACTAGGTCACCTTCGAGCCTCTCTAGTCTCCGGCCGCGGCGTTATGAATGAATGACTTAGCTTCCGGTGTTTCCGTGTTTTCGGTGAAGCTCAATTAGCTCAGCTGTAACTACTACGAGTCACCACGGAGTCGCTTGGCAGCGTGAAGGATAGATTATAAGACTATCTTCTTGCCTTTTGAGCGAGCAACCCAGGATTGGGCAATGATAGCCCTGCGTTCTTATCCGCTTCCTGAGCGGTGGTTCTGAATCCTGGCTGTATCAGTCTCAGCTATTTATCTATTCAGAGCTAACTCTACCCAGCTTTCAGATCCTCGTGTGGCAAGCATCATCATCATGCATCATGACACATACGTCTCTGTTGGATAGCGATGAACCCGCCAGAAAGATTTGCCGCGTTCATATTCATCTGGAAAACACCCAGTCACTATGTAGGTCTGTATAGGCCCCGGTAGAGCCATAGAGCCATAGTGACCCCCCCCTTCTATGCAAGACTACATAGATGGGGGCTTCTACGGTAGATCTATCTCCCATAGACCTCGCGTAGAGCCTCATAGAACCGGCACTCAGCAAGTCGCCGGGCATATTTGATGGACACATGGTCCAGTCCCGCTCGCTTATCCCGGCTACTGATAATCCCCGCTCAAAATTGTGCTTCAGCTCCGCTCAATGAAATGAGAAATAGATTATGATTAACTGGATAGACTACAACAAAGAGTACTGAGGGAAAAGGAACGGAAAGAGCAGAGCTGCTGACGACGAGGTGATGCAAATGTCATGATATTGATGATGATTGTCGCTGTTGCGACGAGCGGCGGCGAATGACCGGAGAGCAGCGAGGAGGCCCGAGGAAGCGGGTGTTTAGATACAAAGGAGTTGTTTGCAATTGGACAGCGCGAGCTTTGATAATACTTGAAAACTTTGACCCGAGTGACGGTCTTGGACCAGCCTTGAGGCGCTTGAATGGAAGTGGGGACTGGCAATGCATCGGTTCCTGATGGCACTTACCTAATGCATCAATCTACCGGAAAGGTGGCAAATTCCTTCGGCCATGGGTAGGGCTCCCGCTAGGCATGGTAGCACAAAACTTTGTATGCGAGATTACTTCAGAAATGGACTCTCTCGGGAATGTCCCGGTCACATTTTTTATTTTCTGTCTCCCAAATATTTTGTGTTTCTGCGCCAATTTATATCAAAGGTGCAAAGGGATAAATCAAAAATGTGGCCGGGACATACCCGTGAGACTGACATTAAGATACTTTGGCAATTTTGTTCAGGGGCAACGAGTTCTTGCTGAATGCGCTATGTACAGCCGAAGAATTCCATGCAATTTGGATTTTTTGCTGTCATTTGATAGAAAGTCAAGTTGTACAGTGCTCGAGTAGTTCATTTTACATATAAAGAAACTTTTTACTCACTCAGATTGGGGCTCAAGTTAGTGTGGTCTACAATCCGCTCAACTTCCATGATTTCCCCTGACCGTCCCGATTGGGAATTGGCAGGGAGGCCAAATATATGCAAACAGACATTTGGTCAGGCGAGAGCATGTAAGTAGTCCGTTGGGATCAATTCTCCAGAGACGTCTCTAGAGACATTTTTGATGCGACAGGTACAGCTGATGGGAGACAGAACCGTCTCTGTAGACAAAAATGATGAAACGGAGAGACAGTGATGGGAGACAACATCGGAGCCAGTGAGCAACAAGCACACACCCAGAAGTGAGCCGGTTCATGAGAAATGTGGCAGGGTGTCATCTCTATCAGGTTCCATCAGGTCAATGATAATGAACCACTACTCATACAGCCTCCAGCTGTCCTCTCGACACCCCGGCATTGCTGTCAATGGAAAGTAAGATGATGTAGTGTTTAAAACACTACATCATCTTCACTGTGTTTTAGTTCAGATCGAAACAAGGACCCCTACTAAGAATGCTAACTCAAGGGCCTTACCATTGAGAGGTTAGTGTAGTGGATCTCTGCTCGGGTCTGCGATGTTGGTTGTGCCTGATCCTTGAGTTGGAGCCGGCCTGAGCGCTTTGTTCTTTTTGTCTATCTTACGAGGCTCAGCTAGCGTCAAGTTGGTTTGAACATGACAGTTGAGGTTGGACTCGCAGGGACTTGCGGACAAATGCCAATTTATGCAGCAGTTTGAGGTTCATTTTGCTTGAAATATAGAGTTCTTGAAGTGATCCGAGGTGAAGGGTTTCATCTAAAATAAAGGAAGGAAAAAATGCATTCTGAGCAGGGCCTGAGTGTGCAGATCAGATATGGGCTAGTACTAGTAGCCAGAGGCAGCACATAATAGTAGTCCGTGTCCAAAAGCAGAATTGAACCACTGGACGAACTTGCGTGAGCCGCCGATGATGGAGAACGGGACTTGCGGCAAAGTCCGGGGGACAGCGAAATTGATCGGTGTTCTTGCATTTTGTCTCTGGAGACATTGATGGGAGACAAATTCTCATCATTTTTCTCTGGAGACGTCTCCAGAGACGTCTCCCCCAGCGGACTCAAACCTCTGGGTCAGGCGGGTTGCCAGTCCCCAATGGAAGAGGGACTCGAAGGGTGTGCAAGAGCCACAGATAGATTCGAAGGCGCGCACGAGGGAGGCATAGTGTTAAGCCAGGGGGAGCCACATCTTGAGGGGCAAGGCAGAATGGGAGCCAGCAGGGGGGGTGGAGAAGATGGGAGTTAGAAGAGAAAAAGATGGGATGATTTTGCGACGACTGGACATTTAAATGCTGGCAGCTTTGATGGGACGGGCGGGACCCTGCGGAAACCATGTGGATAGGTCGTCGTAGCCCCGGACAGGGTCTTTGATAGTATGAGGTGAAATCCAGAGCGCTACATCGAGCTTGCAGTTCTACAAAGAGACAACGAGTCTATGTGGCTCTATGTAGAGACATCGGATCTATCCGGGCCTACATAGACACCGCCACTTCTACCATGTGAACCCGATTCTATCACAGAAATTCGCGTTTCCAGATGTTTCCTAGCCGGTAAATCAACTCTACTACGAGAAGCGCCCCACATCGTTCACAATTCTCCTTAACCAAGGGTTCGCTCAGGCAGAAGACAGGTGGGACGCCAACTGCTCCATACCACATTGACTTTGATACACATTTGGCTTCTTGGACGGCCGCTATGTTCCCGACCCGATACAACCTCCAGCAGATTACGGCGGTTCAATCTTCCGAGTTCACACCCTCGTTCACCTTAAGGAAATTTACAAAAGAAGAAAATCAGAACCAGGAGAACCAGGACCGCTCAATTGCATCCAGAATAGTCCCCCGGTATAACGTTCGGGCAACCAGCCGTATCTGCGTGTTTGATCAGCCCGATAGGATAATCCCGCGCCATCCGGCGACATACCTTTGTTTGTCGGGCAATCCGCGGCGTCGTCGCAGCACCGGATGCACGCCCGTGGACCGGCAGGTTCAACGAGCTCCACGTAGTGATTGTATCTAGGTGGGTTAATAGATCAAGGAATAAGTCTTCCAACGCGGAGAGAAGGGGGCAAATATCCGCACCCAAGGCACACCGAGCCCTCCGGGTTCCCGCGTCCTCGCGCACCACCACTGGAATCGTATTGCCCGCCGGAGTCCCCCGCGTTGAGCTGGCTGACGTGCTCGGGCCTGATGCACCCTGTCACTAGCGCCGCCCCAGTGTGAGCCACAGGGAGAGCGGTGTAGGAGAGCGACATACGCTGCGTGTACTTCTTCCCGTTCTTGCCAGAACCGCTCCTGAACTGGACGGTCCGCCAGAAGTCTTCGGGGAGGCGCCCTTGCTGCGGCGAGTAATGCCCCTTCGCGGAGCAGTAGGTCTGCATGCCGCCCGGGTACTCGCTCGCGCCGACATCGGTATGGGCGCCGCTGCGGAAGCTCAAGATTGCGCCGCACACAATAGATGTTAGGGTACCCACCGAGGCATGATCATGCTGCGAGGAGGGATCAGTGCTGTGTCTGAGCCAAGTATACGGTGACCGCACCAGAAGCTCGTTTCGCTGGTGATCACGACGATGTTGTCATCAGCTGCGCGAGGGTGGACTACGTCGAGTCTAGAATGGGAGGCAAGAACAGTGCTGGAGAGCAGGGCGGCGAGGAGCATAGTAGTAAGCATTTGGGATGTAGGAAGGTGGGGGTAGAGGTGTGTAAGATGAGAGAGAGAGGCAAGAGAGAGACTCTGTCAGCCGCCGTTTGAGACTCTAGTTGTGGCTGACACGTCAAGAGGGGGTTGGGGAACATGGGCAGGGCTTGCTTGCTGACATATCTGGATCCGTGTGAATAGTACTCATACGCGAGCAACACGTCTGTAAACAGTCGGCGCGTCTCCTCAGTCCGTGACCGTCATATCTGTCGTCTGCAATGAATCTGTGGCGGAGGCAGCGGACCATGGTTGGCGGGGTTCAAACGAGTATTGGAAATTCGATGCGCCTTCTCGCACGCTAACCATCTAGAATCCATGAGCGCCTCTGGAGGAGTCGTCCGGGCAATAATGAAAAGATGAAACCACTGGTGATCTATCATGCATAACTGCTCACAAAATTATTCTCATTCGTACAATTTCAAGGATACCCGAGTCAACGAGTACATCCGGTTGGTTCCTTCAAGGCCAGTTCTCAAAGCCAAGGTCGACGGCTGCGAGTGAGGGTCAGCACAAAGCTCGTGTATAAAGCCAAGCCGCGTACGCCAGGGGGGCATAATGAACCGCTTCTGCTTCCCGCCCGCAGCAAGGCCGTCGAGTTTCTCGATGTCTGCAGGCTGGAGCTTTCCGAGCGCCGCGAGCGGCCCGGTGACGTTCGACGAGATGCGCGAGGGCGTCACGGACTTGGGCAGGGTGACGATGTCCTTGGCGACTGCACGCATGTCAGGCCGAATTCCAGAGACGTTCGGAAGTCGAGACGCACTGAGGTACCCGAGGAGGACGTCTGAGGGCTGGAGCCCGTATTTGGTGGCGATCGCGGTGACGGTCTCGTCGGAGAAGAGCGGCGAGCCGGTGGAGCCGAGGGGCGAGTACGCCTGCGGGTGGATGCCCTTCGAGCGCAGATACGCCAGGAGCTTGTGCTGCGGGTTGTAGACGTGGAGCTCAAGCTACGTGTTCGGGGTTGTTCAGTGGCACATCGCCTGCGTACTGTAGGGAGAACACACCTGGTTGACGGCGGGGACGATTTCCGCCGTCGGGAGAATCTTCTCGAGGTTCATTTCGGAAAAGTTGGACACGCCGATGGACCGGACTTTGCCTTGAGCAATCGTTAACGAGGGGATGCCAGGGGGAGCTCAAGATCTGCGGACCTTTCTTGACCATGGCCTCCATTTGCTTCCAGGTGTCCTTGAGATCCCACGAGTGAACGACGTCACGCTTGCCATCGGGCAGGGTCGGGATGAGGGGGTGGTTTCCGTTCGGATTCAATGCGATGGGCCAATGAACCAGATATACTGGTGATGTTCAGATGTTCAGCTGCCTCACCGGCGGAGGTCAAGACACTGGACTCACGATCCACGTAGTCGGTCCCCAGGTTCGCCAGGGTCTGATCAAGACATTCCTCGACGCGAGAGTGCCAAGTCCCCCAAAGCTTGCTGGTGATCTAGTATGTGGAGTTGGCTTTGCTCGAAAGACTTATCGATGGTGGTACGCACGAAGATTTCTGAGCGCGGCACGCCCGACGCCGCGATGCCTGCGCCGACATCTTTTTCATTCCCGTACCTGCGAGCCAGCCTCGTCAGTACCCTGCGCAAACGGGATAGGATCCCAGCCATACCCGAACGCGCAGTCAATGTGCCGCAGGCTAGTCTCTTTCAGTGCATACTTGACGGCCGCGGTAACCTCCTCGGATTTGGATTGCCACGTTCCTGTACGTATCCGACTCTCAGTTTAGACTTAAAACGCATTTGGACAATGTGACTGACCAAGGCCAAGGACGGGGATTTCGTAGCCACTATTGAGCTTGAGAGTCGGGATGGACATTTTGTGTGGAAACACTCAGAACGAAGTACGAGCGAGGGGGTTTGTCAGGAGAAACATCGATAGCAGCTGAGCTTATAAACCGGGGGCCGGGCCGCCGTGCCGGCTGCGATCCGCCGCACACGAGTCTAATCGGACCGTACCGCCGATGTCACAACGAGTCGCTGTGACATAAGTAGCGCCGGTTGATCCGTATTACTCATAGTCAGTTCAACTCAACAGTCGTTATATACAAAACTGGAAGTTTCGGCTCAGCTTTTGGTTGAGCCGATCCGTCAGCCGAAACCGTAACTTTGGGGTCAGGCTCCGCAACTCATCACCAAGTTCCTTGATTTCAGTTTGCCTGCACTGCCGATGCGCCATATTACCGTCGCGGTTGACGCAGAACTTGCGCAGACATTCAGTGTCGGACTGTCGGCTTGGGCTAGTGTCGGAAAGCTCTGCCTCCGGGCATCCGCCGCCAATCATTTGGGTGGGGTTTGAGACCAAAATATCTGTACTTATCAAGTACTTATGTTCACTTCTGTATCACCTCGTACGGCTATCGATATATTGCAACCCAGGCAGAAAGACGTCATTCCGAACCAACTTCACGCAACGACTCGTGGATGCCTGTTAGTCTCTCATAAGCAAAAATTAGAGCCTGTGCCCCGTTGTTAGATGATATCCGCAACGAACTCGTGTTCCACTGTACATATATCATACGAACTCGGTGGTAACGTTCTTCAGATGGAAGCCGCTCATTCTGATTAGTTTTCTGGTATGCCACGGCATGCAGCATTCAAGTTAGCGAAGCTCTGAGTCTGTCGAGTGTACCATACTACCATCTGATGGCGTGTGATCATCGGCTTCAGATTTTACTCACCCTGTGCAAATCCTGTGTCTCATCTTACTCCCATTGACAAGAGCCAGTCGGCAGGAATAGTAATGGCTCACATGAGATCCAGCTAATAGATATACCAACCATGTAACTAATATATGCCCTCGGGTGCGCGTGCAGAATTATTTCTGATAAAAGTCGACCAGATGGACCGCATGGTTACCGTCGGGTATTATATACCTTTGCACTGCTCAAATTTGCCACAGAGCACCGCATTCGCATCGATTTGGCTTCTATCCTCATGATTTCATCATCCCGTCTTACTGTGATACGGCGGCCCGCAACAGATGTAGGTAGGTAGGTAGGTAGGTAGCATTACACGGCCGGTCCCGCTGAGGAACGCCGGTTTCCAGGAAGTACCCCGATGTACACGCACTAATTACATCATCGTCCCTGGGCCTCTCTGACCCCCCGTAGCCGAGCTCACGGTCGCAACGTTCGGTGGAACACCTAGCTCGCCGCGGTAGAACTAAAGGAAACCAAAAAAGCGAAAAGGTTAGTACATCAACTTGAATAAAATCTCCCAAGTCATCATCACAATCAACAGACTTGGACACCACGAAATACAGTACCACAAAAGTCACCCAAAATAAGATGCATGAGATTCCTGTGGTATAATGCCCATTGAATATCTCGAGTCTATGTTTGGGGCTGAAAGGGACTCCAGTTCCGATGGTCTAGCAAAGTGAATCAGTACCTTGGTGGCCAAGCTTGTAGATCTCAAGAGACCAGTGTTGTTTCTGGACCATAAATATCTATGTGATTTCAAACATGATTTATAGGCCCAAACAAAACTAACAGAGGCGAGATCTTTGATGAAGCTCGTAGAGATATTTAACAGGTTTCTGCGGTGAGGGTGCCAGTGATTAGCTGTTGGCAGGTGCGAACATCGATATCAAGTAGGAAGTAGTGGATCATCAAAGTGCATGCAACCTTCGGGGCATCATTTCACACCCGTCGGGTCCATTTATTGGAATACCATCTTCATACCGTGGATGTGCCCGGCGATACAGCTCCCAATGCCGAGAGTGCGTGGGGAATCCGTTGATTCCAAGAAATATAAATCATCAGTGGACATTAATATAATTAATAATTGATAATGACTAAGATTGATTTGCATCTTATCGCATGGGGTGGCAGTGCACCCTTGTCATCAGAGAGGCAGAAGTCCGCTGGAGAGCGACGAGATCCACGACGGCGGCAATGTGGCGGCCACAAGTGCTCTTATTATGAAGCCGTTGGACTACGACATACTTCGTGGCAAAGGGAAGCACTGGCAAGTAAAGATGAGCTGGATGCTCGGTGAGCAAGACGGATGTCATCCTGTTTTTTTTTTCTCTCTTTCTTTCGTACTGCTGTGCCGAGCATGCATCTGGAGGGAAGGGCTCGTTTAGGTGGGCTGTCAGGACTGCTGTGGTACATGTGTACGACAGAGTGGCTGAGAGGGCTAACGGCGGACTTCCACATCTGAGATGATGATGGTAAGAAAGATGAACACGAGTTTTCAATCCTTCGGACCGCATGCAAGGGGGGAGATGTGAGACCTTGTTCGATAATTATACATATGTCCGGTAAGAGGTGAGAGTTCCTAAGCGCAGAGGCAGTATCAAAAGTAGTACACGCGCTCTCCAATGTGGAGAACGAAAAGAGTCCAAAGTTCCATGTGATCTAGTTAGTAGTTTGTTTTCCGGAAATCAGCCACGATTGAACGCGTCAAAGTTTGCGCCGCAATAGCACGGGCCAGGCGGACAGATGCACTGGCTAAAGCACGGTAAGCTCTAGCGTCCCTCTTAAATGTAAAGCACTTACGTCGGTGGCATACCTTGCGACCATTGCAGGTATGCTGGATCGCCGGTTGAAAACTGCGTTGCGTACGGATAATCCGCATTAGAAGCGTAGTAAGGTCCGCTGCTGAAGCCGCCGCCCGTACCTGCGCCCGGAGCATAGGTGGCAGGAGGCTGGCTCGACGCAGAGTTGTAAAACGGCGCCCCATGCTGACCATAGTAGAGTTGCGTGTGCGACGCCGACCCCCGGGCATGACCGGCGGCGTATGTGGGGGGATGTGGCGGGAGCTGATAATCCGCCAAGTTGGGATTGTATGGGTACGAAGAAATATCCTGTTGGGGGTATGGAGAAGCCGGGTTTAGGCGGGCGCCCTGACTCGTATCCGTGTATCCGCTGGACGTCGTGGGGCCTGGGCCCGGGGATGACTCATCCTCGTCTGGGACAGCGATGAACTCGCATGGAATGCCTTTCTTCTTGCATCTTGTGCATGGGTCGTCATCTGCGTCGGACGCCGTCACGCACTAGTTGAAAGGAAATCAATTATCCCGCCATTATTCATAGGCCAGAACTGTACCCCACCTTTATCTTGCGTTTTCTGCAGGTTACACAAGCCACGTAGGCTCGCCGGCGCTTGGCAACGGGCTTGGACGAGCTCGCTGCCGGGCTCGACATCGCGAATGGGGCGAGACGCAGTGGATGTTCGAGTCAGACCTTTATACTGGTGACCGTGCAATCTGCTGGTCACTGTTCAGTTGTTCAGTTCTCCAGACGCATAACAATACCCTTCGCCAGACTTAGCCTTCAGACGCAGGAATCTTGTTCGCCGGGTGGTGACTCGTCCGCGCCTAAAGACGAAACAACATGTTTTCTCCGAGGTTGCCATGATATCAGCTTATCAGGCACCGCCACGGCACCGCTCACCATCGACATCGAAATCCGAAACAGTCCAATGGCTGTATCGACAAGGCGACCGAATCTACATCGATGCTTGCGTTTGGGATATGAATTGCATGACCAATTCAACATACACGGTTGAGAAAAAAACGTTTTGTTTGTTGAGAAGCTCAAGCATTCATCTCCGCACGGCTTATCTACGCCTAGTGTGAGTGCCCCTCTGTTGCGCTCGATTTCTTGGTGCTCGTGGTCTTGGACGGCGACATGCGCGTGCTGGTGGACGTCTGCTTGCCCTTCATCGTGCTGGTTGTCGTCATCGTCGCCTTACTCGAGGTCGAGGTGGTCTCCGTGGAGTCATCGCTGGTAGCAAAGGGGATCAGAGGATATAGATAGTCGCAACCTGGTTCACGCACGTCGTATTTTCGGCGGAGGACTTCCCGAAGTCCGCGTCCTGGGGGAGGCCCTGCGGGCAGGTGCTGGAGCCGCTCGAAAAGGAGCCGTCCTGGATTCATTTATCATCAGAAAACTAACAGCTCGTCTCCTGACAAAAAGAGAGGCGCACCGCGGCAAAGTACACGCACTCGCCGGCGTCCTGGTAGGTGCAGCTCGCGAAGCCGGCCCCCTCCGAGGAGACGCCCGATGCGGTGAGCGGGCTGCCGTCGTCGTCGGCTGATTCGCAGTTGACCTTCACGGCGCTGGCGCTGGCGCTGGCGTGGCGCGCGAGGCGCAGGGGAAAGGCGTGGACGGCGGCGGTGGCCGCCAGGAGGAGGAAGGGGGCGAAGTGCATGCTCGGAATGAAGCAGTAACGAGCGTAGTGGCAAAGCTAAGCCTGAGTAGTCTAACGAGGGGCGTCCAACCTGTGAAAGCGTCTGATGGCGTCTAGCGCTGAAGGAAGAAGAAAAGTGGAAGAGGCGGAAGGACAAGGAAGAACGGGGTGGGCGAAACGAAAGAGAAGACCAAGGGTACGCTGCGCCATCCGCAGCTAAAGTCTCTCGTGGTTTGATCGTCGGGTGGGCTCGGATGGGTAGCTAGCACTGGCACGTGGCACCATCATCCCCATCGCTATCATTGTATCAAACGAAACATCACCACACAGCGAAACAATAGCTTGTCTTGACACTTAGGAAAGGCCTATAGCCGCAATATTTCGAAAGTGGAGTCTTCTATATTCAAAACTCTCTTGCACAAAAGGGAGTCAAAATAAAAGCTGCTATAGCGCTCATACAATCCACTTTTGTTTGGTGTATCTGCGGCATTTTTCCCGGCATTGATTGATTGATGCCAAGAAGGTGACCGGGCCTGAAACTCTGACCTGGGGGTTTCAAGAAACCCCGCATTACACACATGAGTAATCCGGTGTGACGGCAGAGTCCCAGGTGTTGTAGTTTGACCAAACTAGACCATGCTACGTTCTAACTTAGTAAGTCTTCGCTCTCACTTGGCTCTCACGTGTAATTTAAAACAACAACAAGTTGAACAACGACTTGAACCGCTAGCGGTCTCCTCCTGGCCTCACCGAACCTCGGACACTTGGCGTCGTCAATTGCAACAGCTCATCGTCCAATACCGCAGCCTAGCACCCGCACACGAGGTTCCGCAGCACCTCTATGCCACACGTCGACAATCCACCCGACTATCATCCCACCATATCACCATTTCATCGCGGAAGGAGATCCCCGGCCCGCATCCCCGTATCCCGGCTTCAGTTGGGCTTCGGTGCGTGCACCACTAGATTTTACGCGCTTCGCAGCCGTTTGCCGCGCCCCCAGTCTCTCACATGAACTTGCTCCCTGCGCGCGTTCAACTGTGCGCAAACTCACCTGGCAGACCCAGCCGTCATGCAATCGGAGATAGACTCGGAGGGCCTTCATCGACATCTCGGCAAACTTTCCATTGCCTTCTCGACACCACTACTGCTTAACTACTGCTGGAACTTGATTCTTGACTCAGAATCTTGAGGTGATTCCGCCATCACACGACATGCAGATCCCTCCAGGCGCATCCGCGCATCCGACTCTCCGTGCTCCCAGATCCGTATACCAGTTTGACGGCTCCTGTCAATCCTCTCGCCCTTCAACCTCGCTTCAACTTGAGATAAACTTGAGATAAACTTGAAATACTATTAAGGCCGTTGCTGAGTGACGTCCTCCCTGCGCACGCCCGTCGATTTCTCGGTAGATTTTCGCGGATGGCTAATAAAACTCGGTTTACAAAACTCGGTCACCTCGCAGTCATGCTGGTATAAGTGGGTAGAAGACGAACTTTATTTATATCTCTCCGCCACGGCCAACTTGGCTGAACATGGAGGAGAGGTGTGTATCTACCTGCCCAGATAGATCAATCAGTCTGTTCAGATTTTAGCGCACCGTGGAAATTGAGCATTCAGATCTGGTTCATATCTATCTACCTCGCGCCGCTAGAGGCATTCCATGAAACTTAGACCTTCAAGGCACGGGTTCCGCCATCACACGACTATCTTGCATTCATCGCTCGCCTGGGATTTACGTCGCTGATTTACGATGCTCCGGGGCTGCAGATCATTTCCACGAAGCTGGGATTAAACCAGGATCAAACCAGGAATCAACTGTGTTAAACCCCGCTGATGCGCCGCACGCGCAGCCCCCGGAACACCGCGCGTTGGAAAATCCCCCTGATGTTGAGATTCAGTTTACATAAATCTGGCTATGCTACGCCGCGGCCCGCGGCTAACTGGGAACAGGAACTTCACAATACTGGCAGCATTTCGGGAGGCGTTTCCTGGAAGGGAGAGATATGTCGATAAGCGCCCCGTTCTTTCTGAGTAGGGCTGACAGAAGCACCACTACGCCGAAAGGCCACGCCTACCCCACTTCCGTGGCATCGTGCGCAGAACTTCTTGGACGAACGTTGGGGGTCCGCCCCGATGCGGTGTTATGCATGCGGTGCCGTCCGATTTGACGACGCAGGCTGCTGCTCGCGTCTAGATCTCGATGCGGGGGAGAGACAGGAGCGAGTGCCTCGACGAGTTTCCTGAGAAAGAATCTACCCCGAAGGTCGAGTGAGTCGAGGTTGGGGAATATTATAAGCGCTGATAGCTGGTGCCCCGTCTAGCCTAGCTAATTATCGTCGCAGAAAACGAGAGTCACAGTCGAGCAGCAAGAGTTCCGTGCGGAGATGCCTAGCCTTTGCTCAGTGATCATCGATTGAGAATGCACCGGATACGAAGTAAGTCCAGCCAAGAGCAGGTGACAGACAGACTCCACGTCCACAACCCAAAGCTGACAGTTTGAATAGCATGACCGTGCATTATCCTCAACGCTGCCGAGGGAAAGGCGTCGCGCGCCCACGAGTTGCAAAGAAAAGTCCACACGGAAGATCTGTCCTGCCGGTGCTCCCATCTCGATTCTTTGCTGTTCGGGGCGAAGTGCTGCACGTCATGCTTGGTGACCACCTCCCGATTGAAGACTCGCGATATCCGCACAGCCAGCAGGATTGGGGGGACTGTCAGCGGGCGGTGTAAGATAGAAACAGAGGTGTGTGATGTGTTTTTTGATGCATGGCGATTTCTCGAGGGGCGCCGGCGCTGCGCTGGACGAAAAAACCATGACGCTAAGCTGTGCACATGCCACAGAGTCAACGTGTGGAGGATGAAACGGTAACTGGCCCGCAACTGTATCCTTCAACGGAGCAGAAGTATCCTCGACGCAGGGCATAGATGTGGAGAAGTTCGTTGGGGGGAGTGGGACCACTAACAGTGGGACGACATGACGGTCGGGATCAGGCCAATGCGGTAAATCCCGAGCGGCCTGATCCGGCTCTGACACGACACCGCCACCATCAAAGGCATCTGAACCTCAACAATTGCTCAACAATTTCAAGAATTGACTCAATAATGATAAGGAGTTGTCCACTTGACCTTTGGCATAATTTATTATGGATCGTACCAGTGCTCTCTATTATTATCCTATAGTGTCGCCACATGATAACTTTCAACAAGCCAAGGTTACTATTGCAAGTTTATGAGAATTCTTTTGGGTTGAAGCAACTGTTTGGGAGAGACTGACGACAGCTTGAGCCCGGTAGTGTCTTCTTAGCCCTTCTGCCTGGACTTCTATGCTGCAACCGGTTTCAATCTTTTGGGACCTCTACCGGCGAGAAGATCAATTTAAAGCTAGTTCGACCGAAGTTCAAGCTGTCGCCACCGGCGAGATGACCCCCGTTCAAGCGATATGGTCTCTCGCTCGGACAGATGGAGCTCTACTCGTGCTAATACTAGGCCCAATAAGAATTGCGAGCCCGCAGTGCACTCGCCGCTCTATACTCGTTAGGCTAAGTACGAACTTCTAGCTCGAACGAAGCTCCGACGAGGTGGCATAAGAGCTGACGCGTCCATCGCCCCACTTCGCTCCTCTCCTATTTCCCCACCAGCACCACTAGCACCACTCAGCAAAATGCATCTCCCCCTCATCCCGTCCGCGCTCCTGTTCGCGTTCGCGCTCCTCCTCCCCGTGTCCGGTTCAGCGGCACAGCAGCGCCTACGGAGCCCCCTGCGCTTAGACTTGTCCCCCGGAGTGGTAGCTACGACGGTGACGTGGGCGTATGATGACTGTGGTGCGCTTTAAGTTCCTTGGATCCTTTCCTACTCCGTCCACTCACCTGTACAATATTTGTTTCAATTCATCCTCACCCATGACTCGCTTCACCCGGTACACCCGCACCCAGGCACGGACACAGTATTCCGCCTCACTTCCCTCACTCTATCCCCGGACCCGCCCATCCCGGGCCAGAACCTCACCCTCGCTGTCGAGGGCGACGTGCGCGAGGCGATTGAGGTGTGTTCAAACCTCCTCCGTCCTCATTTCTTCCCTTGTTCTTTTGTCATTGTATGGTTCTGCTCGCCTAGTTCAACTACGCACACTCCACAATGAATAGGACCGGATTTCTATCCACTTGTGCTCGATCCTATCCGTGAATGGAATCTAGTCCCCAATGCATTCGCCTCCCTTGGCGTACCCTGGCTTACTCGCTCGTCTTTCACAGGACGGCGCTTACGCCGACATAACCATCAAATTCGGGCTCATCAGGCTCCTTCAGAAGACGTTCGACATCTGCGACGAGGCGTGCGTCCCTTTCTTCCTGTCTTGCTGAGAATGACTAACCGACCGACCGAACTCCCCGCCCACAGCCGGAAGGCTAACTTCTCGATAACCTGCCCTGTATCGGAAGGCGTACACCAAGTCGTGGAGAAAGTAATCTTGCCTAAGGCCCGGGAGATCCCGCGGGGTGCGTGCAAGTCTGTCGCCATGGAGTGAACCCCAAACTCATTGACGAGTATGCAGGCAAGTTCACCGTCCAGGTGCGCGCATACACGAAGGATGATGCGGAACTTTTGTGCCTCAACATCGAGGCGGACTTCAGGGGACGGTGAAACTAGTAGTTTGAGTTTAGGAGGTCAATATCTTGATGCTCGACAACAACTCACCAATGCCTTAAATTGATTGTACTTTTTGGGTAAATCCGTTTCGTGTACGTTATCCCGAGTCTGGATCGCCGGAATCTCCTAGGTTCTTATTTAAATCAGGAGCGAACGTGTCCGAGTAGAAAGTAGAACGATCATCTCACGCACACCGCAGGATCCCAATTAAAAGGCCGCCTGAAGTTTGATTTATACTGTAGATAACAGGGTACAAAATAATTTCCTATTTAAGTACATAGTTATCAAAGAAAAAAGGCCTGTTAGTATGCAGCCCAATTCAGCTGATAATAATGTGCAAAACAGGGTCAATCATCTTTCAAATAAAAAGCCCGCAACCAACCGGCCAGTTTCCGTGCATATTTTCACGGATACCAGGGTGTCAGATTTATTACCAGATATTGTTGATAAAGAGCCGAAAATTAGGTGGCCGAATATCCGGCATATCAGGCTTCTATTTTTTCATCGGGCGATCATCCGCCGACCATCCGCCGACCATCGGCCGACCGTCGGCGGATGATCGGCCGATGATCGTCACAGGCCAAAAAGGCTAAATTTGGCTGGTGACGATCATCGGGCGATCATCCGCCGACCGTCCGCCGACCATCCGCCGACCGTCGGCGGATCATCGTCCGATGGCTAAAAAGAAGCCTAATCTGCCAGATATCGGGCCACCTTATTTTCAGCCCTTTTATTGGCAATAGTGTTCTGAGCTCATTTCAGGCAGAATTAAGTGTCAAAATGGGCCGTTTAGACCCAGGCTTTTTATTTGGCAAATGATGGACACTGTTTTGCACAGTGATTTCAGCTGAATTGGGCTGCATACTAACGGGCCTTTTTTATTGAATAACTACGTACTCAAATAGAAAATTATTTTGTACCCTGTTATCTACAATATAAATCAAACTTCAGGCGGCCTTTTAATCAGGATCCAGCGGTGTGACGGTTATGAAATAGTTACGTCGCGCTTTGACCCACAATTTGCTGTGACCCCGGGCCGGCGGCCCAGTAGCCTTGTCAAAATGAATTGGGCGTAAGAGAAACTGGTTCTACAGATTCCACAGAAGCAACATGATCTGATTTCTATAATCAATTATCAACATGATCTTCAAGTTGACATGATCATGATACCGGTGACAGACCGGTGAGCTGAGAGCTCCATTTTGTCAACTTTCAAGCATACAACAAGCATAACTCCAGACAGGCCCCGTGAAGCTCCACCAAAGGATGGTCCGGAAAAGTGGCTTTTTGAGGGCGAAATTTTGAGATTTCCTTGTCCGAAAAGTGGCTTTTTTAGGCCAAAAATTGAGTGAAGGTGGTCCGCTGAGTGGCTTTTTGAGGGACCGGGAGCGAAACCGGGAATAAAAAGAGCTGCGCCGGGCTCGAACCTTATCAAAACCAGACGAGTATAGAAACAGTACAACTGCCAGCGACATACCAACTGATCCATGTTTCCGCTAAATCAGAGTCGAAAAATTAGACTTTTCCGGCTATTTAACCAAATCGAGCTGCACGTGACAACCCCTGTCCGAAAGTGGCTTTTTTACTATTAGAGCCAAAATGCGTGCGAGGAGTGGCTTTTTTAGGGGATTTTTCTCGGACCATCCTTTGGTGGAGCTTCACGGGGCCTCTCCAGACCTCTCGAGCCAGACAGGCCGAGAAATATAAGGAGCTTGAAAGAGGCAGAATTTCAGAGACAAATCAAGGAGAAATGCAGACTGGATTCCTAAAGCAGGTGTTGCAGCGCCTGGAGCAATGCCGACGGTGGCTGTACTTCTGTTGTGGGTGCTTTGGCTCACCGTCACTCACGTCACCTCGCTCCTTCCTCCGTACCACCAGCATGCTCCTCGTTCGCCCCATCACCGCCGCCTTCCTTGCGAGCCTCGCTGGCCTCGTCCTGGCCGTCCCAGGTGCCCAGATTGCCGTGGGCGACGCTCGGGCAGCAGACAGCTGGAGCTGGGACAACTGCGGTGCGTGATAAGGCCTCTCTTCGTCTCGACAGTCTTAACGCGGTGCGGAAAGGCGAGGACGCTGACCCCGTGCACATCAACTCCATCACCGTCTCGCCCGACCCGCCGAAGATCGGTGCGGAGCTCACTGTGACCATCGACGCGCAGGTGGAGCAGACGATTGAGGTGCGTGTTCGGCTGCGCCCCACGTGGGCTGTCGCTGATGGACGGCACGACGCACACAGGAAGGCGCCACGGCGGACGTGCTCGTCAAGGTCGGGCGCATAAAGCTGCTCCAGCAGACGTTCGACATCTGCGAGGAAGCGTGCGTCCCGACTTCTCTTCCAACCCACTTACACTCACACTTACACTCAACAGCCGCAAGGCCAACGCCTCCGTCTCGTGCCCCGTCGAGCCCGGCGCGTACACCATCGTGCAGAGCGTAGAGCTGCCGAAGGAGGTGCCCAAGCGTGCGTCCCTCGTTTCTGTCCTGGAGCAGGGACCGATGCTCATGCGTCCCCGTCCGCAGTCAAATACGTCATCAACGTGCAGGGCTTCACCAGCACTGACGAGCCGATGGTGTGCGTCGACCTCACCGTGCAGTTCCGCCCGTTCTTCCAGATCTGGGATTGAGTGCGCGCTGAACGTCTCGCGGATCAGTCAAGCGGCTCAGGTCGAGGGCCACTCCGACGCCGACAGCACCTTCGAACCTGACCGTGTCTCTTCTAGCTTCCTGTCCGCCTCGCCCCGCGTATCGTTTCCGCCTACGTCTTCGTGTACATCACTTGCCCATTATCATCATGGTTCCGCGTACATGATGTTTGTCCGTTGTCACGATACGAGACATGCACGTTTCCAAATTTGAGCTCTCTCCAGTCAATAATATGGCACACAGGCCGCGGGCGGGTGTGCACAGCGCCCTCCCCCAGTAGACGGCGGCGTGAACAGAACAGGCTTCGGAAATAGCGGTTCTCCGTCTCGATATGTCGGGGGCACGTCAGTATGCACTGAGACATGGTTGGAGGGCAACGCGGGATGCGAGTCGTGGATGTTGCACGGCTCGTGCGTAGTCGCGCCGAAGCGCGGGAGGTGGAGCTTCTCGCACAGGACCGTCAACGAACTCTCGCCGTCCGGATGCTCCTGGGCAGCCTGCCTGGACGGCGTGCTCTTGGCGCTCGCGAGGACACCGGCCAGGCGATCCGCCTGTTCGTCGTCCGAAATGCCCATCTGCTTTATGTATGCGCACGCAGCCACCGCCCAGCCCCAGTCCCCCTCCGACTTCGCGGCCAGCTTCTTGCGCGCGCGCTCGCTCCAGTCCTCGACCGCAGAGAGCTCGCGGCAGAAGAACGCGGAGATGTCCTGCATATCCGCGTGTCTGTCGAGCACCTCCTCCATCGCCCAACACGCCACTGTGACGCCCGCGTACCTGCTGAACGCGTCCCGAATATCTGGCTCCGGCCGCGCCGTCAGCAGAATCCGGAAATTGCGCGGGACCTCTGCGGTGCGCGACGCGAGGAGCGCGACCAACGCTTGCCGCGCGCCCGGATCACCCGCAGCGTCCAGCGCGTCAATGACAATCACCACAGGCCCAAAGTACAGCGCCGACCCACGCGCCGGCTTGAGAATAAACTCCTCAAACTGCTCCAGCACCGAGCCGGTCTTGCGCAGTGAGCGCGGCCCGACGACCCGCGCGAGCGCCGCGCGCCACGCGGGGTCCAGGTCCGCGAGGTCGCGCGTGATCGTGCTGAACAGGCGCTCGGGCCCGCGGTCGCGCTGTCCCGGGACGAAGAAGTAGGACGAGCCGAGGCGCTGGAGCTCGTTGAAGCGACTCGCGACCGTGTGCGCAATGGCCGATTTCCCGCTGCCGGCAGCGCCGCTCAGCAGCAAGACGCGCGGCGCATCCGCGTCGCCTGCATTGGCCCAGTCGTATATCTTGTCGAGAATTTCCGCGCGCGTGCCCGAGAGGCACTGCTTTCCGAGGTCGAATCGTGCGCCTGGGGCGTAGGGCAAATCGTCGAGTTCACCGGCGATCGCTGCGATTGATCAATATACAAGACTTTAGGCAGGGAGAAAGATTACCGAGGCGATTCACCTGCTCGGCGATCCGGAGGACCGTGATTTCAGTCGTCAGCGCAGACCCATCGCGAAACGCCATCTTGAGCTCCTCGCACTTCTTCTCATACTGGCTGATCTTCGCCTCCACCGCGGCGCCGGAGA
This sequence comes from Mycena belliarum, assembly GCA_029282135.1. Lineage (NCBI taxonomy): Eukaryota > Fungi > Basidiomycota > Agaricomycetes > Agaricales > Mycenaceae > Mycena > Mycena belliarum. The sequence goes on from JARJCN010000067.1 coordinate 223,837, forward strand.
ACGTGCCCACCACGGCGCGAACGACTGCCATTCTGTCAGCAAAAAGCCTGCCATGAGCACAAATCGACACTCACTGAAACTTTTCTGTTTGGTGTAGTCGCGGATGAAGTACGCGCATTCGGTGGTTTGGAGTGCCAGAAGCTTGATGGTCTGCCTGTGCCCCTCAAGGGCAGCCACCTTCAACTCATTTGCGAAACAGAACACCTCCGCGGTGGTCTTGATGAGCTGCCGGAACCTGCCGTCCCGCTCTTTCTGAGCCAGCGCAATCTTGGGAAATAATCAGCCCACGGGAATGAGTCGAGAAAGTAAGATTACCCACCTTCTGCGCCATGGTCAGGACGCTGCATGCAAATTGAACATATGGATGGATCTACACGGTATATTCAGCGGAAGAGCAGAGATGAGAAGGCATTGGGCACCTCCGCAAATCGGTTGATCACATTAGTGAAGGTATGGACGTGTTTGATGAGGAGATCCCATGCTTCGGATACCGAATCGCTAGGCTCCATGCCCAATACTTCCGACGCAGAGGTCTTGCCGTACTGATCATCATCAGCCAGTGGGGGCGCATGCAGTGCTTGCATCTGGGCGCCTGAAGGTACTCCACTGGCCATGCAGGCGTTTATGGTGACCTGCATGCCACCCGTCAGGTCAACGAGTGCCGAGCTCTTAGCTCGACGGTTGTGAGCCTCTTGCCGCTGAGCGGCACCTGGTGCATCCGGCGGGAGGAGCTCCACCGTGAAGTGAATCCGTGATTTCAGCGTCCCGCGTTCATTGCGCAGCTGGCGGTCGTTAGCTAGCGAAGAACTGAATCGGTATCAGCGATATGGATATATCTTTTGACGCACATTTACTGCGCCAAAGAACGGTGTTCGCCTTGTCTTGACTCCAACCAACGATGGTATCAGCCCTGACACGATGGGTTGCAAGCAGTGTGAGCGTGATGAGAGATTCATGCAAGGCATCACTTGGAGCACGGTGACACTGATTAGTATTAGCAGAGGGACGAGTCCGGTTTACGCACACGTGAAACTCATCGTCCCACAGGGCCCAGCCAGCGTTTGCTATCACGGTTTCGCTTTTCTGGGTGTGACTATCAACCTTGAGCTCGATGAGGAAGCGCCCTGCGCGCCATCCGACTACAGGGACGCTCTCGATTTGGATTTCTGGAAGCGGTGAACGGACACCTAAAGCACGAGATACAACCTTATATACGTACTGCAGATTCTGAGCTTGCAGATGGTCTTCAAGCTACTGGGTTGACAATCAGCGGGTCGTGAGAATAACTAAAAGATAGGATAGCAGCACCGTAGGGAATCAGGCATAGTGAGGTGAGGGTGATGGGTTCGGGTGGATGGCGAGCACTATTTGACGTCTTGCACAGCTGCCACGATGCTGCTACAGCGTACACAGTAAGGCACAATATGCAGGTGCGCAGCTAGGTTCCGGACGATCGAGCTGCTTGCATTAAGGAAGTCCGCGTCGAACGGCGTCGATGAAGCAGGCAACGTCGTCGCAATAGTCTTTATCACCGTCATACGGAATGAGCCGCAAGCATGGCAGGGCATGCCCTCGCCCTTGGACGCCCGTCTGTGGAGCTGCAAAGATCCTGGGAAGAGCATGTGCTATACAACTTCCATTGTAGCTGCTACAGAGTTTGAGACCCGCTTGTAACAATGTAAGGGCAAAGGGCGCTGGAGAGAACGAGCGATTGAATGTCTGTAGCGGAGAGTCAGATGCCAGCGACCCAGAAGACAAATCAAATTGGATGCCACGAATCAGACGATCTGGATCTTCAGAAAGCGCTACGAGAAGCTCAGTAGCCTTGCACAACGATGAAGCCTGAGCTTATGGCCGGAGGGGAGAGCAAGTTGAAGGAGTCCTCCGCAAGATCGGGCGGATAAGGACGATGTAAACGTCGGCCTCCGGAGTCCGTTGGCGCCAAAAAAAGAGATGACGAGTGCTTCCGTATTATTTCAGGCGATAGTTCGAGTCCGGAGCAACGTGGTTTGTGCACGGTGTAAGTCAGATGAAAGAGCGAGATTAGAAGGCACAGTCGACGATATTGCGAAGGGGGAGGATTGCCTATGCGGTGCGCCGCGATGGCCCGGGCGGTCGCAGAAACTAAGTAGTCTATTAGTTACCGCGCCTTGATTACCGTTAGGTCTGCTTATTATGTAAGCTTTCTTGTTTAGGAAGATGGTCCGAATCACGTGGGAGGCTCAGCGACGCGACTTCGACGCGCCGTGCGCGATGTTACTTCAACTGTGCCGATTTTTGATCATAAAGTCTACTTAGACATCATATGAAGTAGTTTTGGATACAATCCTTTCTAATTTGAGGCCTGCAGCTCACAGCCAGGCATCAGTCACCCAATTTAGTGAACAGAATGAATATCGGACGGCTGAACAACCAGAAAAAAGGTGACTTCAGCAAGGCTTCAATAAGTGACAAGTACGAAGGTATTCAGGGGATCTCGAGCATTTGCGAACAGATAACGCGTCAGAAACGCGTCCGGGATATCATTTGCTTGTGCAAGCATCCTCATCATTACATAATAAGAAGACCTAACGGCAATCAGGGCGCGGTAACTAACAGACTTCAGAACGAGGAACGAGCGAGGGAGTCTGTCAAGAGAGACTAGAAACTAAGCACAAATGATTGGCAGGGTATGCCAAGTAGAACCAAGCAGAACCAAGCAGAGACAAGCACACCTACTTTTTGTTTTCCGATCTCGGTCTCGTCCCCAGATTTCATGCCGCCAATGCGCTTCATCTACCGATCTACCGAAATAATTTAGCGCAGGGTGATTCACTCTGTACTGGTCACTATAGAACATCCCCGGTTGCCTCCAATTCGAATCCCAATGCCAAAGCCTGAGGCCTGAGGAGTCGCCGGAGCAGTGAGCATGAGGACGTCAGTTTCGAGTGAAAAGACACAGATTGGGCACAGGCGTCGGATCCCAGCAAACTTTACCATTAAGTCAAGCTATTCTGAAGACTTTGCGATGTATCGCTACTATACAGGAGACTGAAAATCTTGTTTTTGGTGCGCAGTTGCAAATCTTCCCCTGGTCATCACACAAAATTAATTGTTGTATGGGACTTCGCTTGTTATTGCGTGCCAGAGTATTCCTCTTCGTCCGGACGGTCGACTTCCATCTAGTCGTGTTCCTCCCTCTCGCGCCTGGCAAGAATAAAGACCTGCGCCTCCGGTCTCTCCTTATCCGCAAGCGGTAGCATCTTAATCGGATGGTCCTAATATACAGCTGTATTTGAAGCAGTGCAGAGCTGTATGAAAGCAAGGATTTTATACAGCTCTCGCTTTGATGATCACAACTGCTCGCTCCGCACTTAAAAGTCCGCCAAAAACAAGCGAGGTTCTTTCCTCCTCCTTCCGCCTTCCATCCGCTCATTTCACTCTCATTTGACCCACGAACCCCAGTGCATGAGACGTAGTGATCTCTGTTCCACTCTTATCACTGTGCGCACTGCTTCAACTTTGTCCGCCTAATCTCCTTTCACCTTTACATAGCTTGGACTGGCGCAGATCGCGCCGATCTATTCTCCACGCAAGAATGCCCTTCTCATCGGTGTGGAGGGTAGTGATGAATCAGGACTTCCTGGCACACACAAAGCCATCAAGGAGTTTCGTGCTCTCCTCACGAGTACGTACCTACATCCTTTGAAGTATGATCTCATATGTTGTACCAGATAATTTTGGATTCCCAGAGACTAGCATCACGACGCTGCTCGACGACGGCGATGCTGAGCCGCCCACCAAATCTAATATCGTTAGCCCCGTCCTGCTCGATGCCACTGAAAGCTCACATAAACGTAGATGGCACAGCTGATGACCTTCCTCGATGGACAGCGCATCGGGGATCTATTCGTCTTCGTATGTGCGTATAAATGTTTCCTTGTTCAAGCCCTCCTTAACTTGCGGCAGATGCGGGCCACACAACGCAAGCCGATTGTATCGATGGAAGCGAAGCGGATGGTCTTGATGAGAGTGTGTTTTTTGCTCCTGGAACCTAACAGTTTCTGACTCGATCTTTTGGGTGAAGTGATAATAACATGCGACGGCATCACCATTCTTGATGATGTGGGTCGCAGCCCCATGCACATTCATTCGTGGCTCTGTACGACTTACATACCAGGTCTTGAACGAGCATTTGGTCAAACCGTTGGCGCCAAGCTCCCGTTTAGTTGTGAGTCGCTTAAACTGTCAGTCTTGCCCATGCGTGAAGCTTGGCCACACTAGGCGTTTCTCGACACCTGCCATTCCGAGACTCTCCTCGGTATGGGCCGCGATCCTTCGGCTTCACTACTCACAGGCCATCCTAGATCTGGCGCACTGTAAATGCAACCGGCTGAACCATTGTGCGCATCTCCGTCCATCTCAATTCGAAATTTTCAAACGTCGTCCAGTTCGTCGCTTCGTCCGCCGTCTTAGAGAGATCGTAGGATTTCCGGTAGCTGCTATCGTCACTGAGGCGGACCTCGAGAACAAGACAACACCCCGGTTCTGTAGTGGGTACTGCCCGCGCACTGGCAGAGTTGCATCTGACACAAGCTCCAATGTGGTTCGTACGTCTACTAACTTACGCAAAGGAGGATAATTGGTTTCGTCTCAGATATGCATCTCTGCGTGCAAGGACTCGCAGATGGTACACGAGGCGGCGGGCGAGTCGATGCTTGATGTCGGTTTGATCCCATTGTCTCCCCTCTGCATCCATTGGCTACTGATCGCGTCGGTCCCCGCGCAGGAGATCATCCGCCAGCTTCGTACGTCTTCGAAAATTCTAGAGGTCCTCAAGCTTTAAAACTAAAGAGCTCGCTATCAGAGCGGGACCCCGCTCCGAGGTTGAAGATGCTGATGCGCGCGCTCACGTGCGTGCACACAGCCCCCAAGTGACACCCCTGACACTGCTTCCAGTAAGAGCGCGAAGAGCATCCACCACCGGGCTAAGAAGGAGGCCGAGAGGATTCGGGCCCAGAAGGAGAGGGTCAGAAAGAAGGCTAAACTGGGAGAACACGATGATGATTCAGAGAGCAACACGGAGATCTGTGTTGAAGTCGTCGAGTGGGCGCCGCAGGTGTGAAACAGATGTTTTCCCCCCACACAAAACCAGGTGCGATTGACGCTGCAGATTTCCAGTATAGCACCTCTGGTAAGCCCATGAGTTGCCATCTATTGACGGTCGCACTGGCTGATTTGCGATGTAGCGCATGAACACCTGTCTGAGACTTTGAATAACAATGCTATTAACTTGATACCAACGATCTGGAGCGGCTCAACCACCGGCTTGGATGGCAGACAGATACATTAGGGGAAGTCAGAGTACTCGATTCCGGGTCCATTCTGCATCGATTCTCGAATCGATTCTGATTCACCTATATTCAAGGACAAATCTTTCCAGGTGTGATTCATACAAGCTTTCGTGACCATATATTTTGAGCACTTCAGCTCCGCGATATGTGGGCTGCGGAGGCAGCACGGGCGGGTGGAGTCGCTCGTCTCGAGGTCGTATCGTGGCTCAACAAGGTCACTCTTGATATCATCGGGCTCGCGGGTACGTGAATATTTTCCCGATGTCTTATCCAACACAGCGTCTCGTAGGATTCAACTATCCGATAAACTCCTTCGGCGCACGGGTGGCGGACAGGCCCGATGAACTCTCCGAGGCGTTTTCTCGGCTCTTCAAGCTGGAAAGCGACTTCAGCCTCCTGCGCGCACTCCAGGACTTCTTCCCCATTTTCCGCCCCATAGTAATATCTCTTCTATATCTTGATAACAGGATACAGCTAATGCGAGTTGCATTTAGCCCAATCCGAGGAACAAGATCGCGCGCGAGTCACACGCCACAATGCGGCGGATTGGGGACAAGCTGCTCGCGGACAGCAAGCGCGATCTTGCGGAAGCGGGGACGTTTGAGTCCGGGCGTGCGCGCGATCTCCTGACCCTGTTGGTTCGCGCGAACACGTCCAAGGACATCCCTGTCGCCCAGCGCCGATGCCCAAGCAAGCTCTGTGCTGGTGCCCACTCGTCCGCCATATCTCTCCAATATTCTAGCCTCGCTTTTTTGAACTATAAATGTAATTACATAATTAAATATGGATAATGTCCGTGACCCGCCTGTGACTGAATTTGTAAGTAACGTAGCGCCGGCACTGCCAGCAGTACCGCCACTGCTGCTCTTCCTTACTCGTCTGGAGTTGGTCTGGAGGGCCTCCACGTCCGTAGGCTGTGCGTCTCCGCAGCGTAGCTTCACCTAGCCAAGGCCACAATCGAAGCGAATGCCCATCGTCTCGAGATTGAGGACTCCTCTTCAGCTGCAGAGTCCGCTGCTATGACTTGGCTATGACCCCTTCATTTCTTTCCTGGCGGCTTTCGCCTTCAAACCTTGACTCTGAAACCACGAATCAAACTCGAGCTGCAGGATCCCCGGGATCACCGCGATATATTCTGGTGCGTGGCCGGCCTGAATCTTGATGACCATTCGGCGGTGAATATACACCGGCTCTCGAACTCCGTGTCCTCGTTCTCATTCCTCCTCCTTATCCAGACATGCGTTCCCGGTATGTACACCTGCCAGCGTTGAGCGCTGTTGAGCGCTCAAAAAAATGTTCCGCGTGCGGACAAGCGGTGGACACTCAACCGTCACAACGCCTGACAGAGACATCAGTTGGTAAAGGACGAATCTCGGGCGCCGACGGGGAGTCACCGCATCTCGGGACTCGATACAGTCATCAACCCTGTTGTGATATGCTCCCTGCACCATTCTACCAGAAAATGTCGTCCGACATCTTCCCTGCGCGGGACGAAAGCAGCGGAAAGCTGTCCGATACGCCTGTCTGTGGATTTTCTCTGTGGAAGGCCGTCGACAGGAATCCGTCCCGAGCCACGCCTCCCTCACGATGCCCCGCTCCAAGTTGAGTCAGTCTATCGACTGTTGTCCTTCTCTTCCGCCCCTGCGAGCCTGTACGTGCCCATCGCGCTGTTCCCATTCTACGCTGATTCTATGTATGGATAACCCGTGTAGATCATCGTAATAATGGGCATCAAGCTAGGAAGCGCACACGAGCAGCCTCGAGCCTCGTCCTTCCCCATGAAACTACGGAGCTTAGTGGAGTAGCACGCATGCCTAAGAACTCCTCCATTATACTTACCCACCCCTAGATACTTCATGGATCTCTTGCATGCAATGCGGACCTATTCAGGTCACCCATACGCCTCTAATTCGCTTCACGAGCCCCCGATACTTGCGGATTGCGAGAAGGAACTTGAAGCCCACGACGATGTTTACCAGGTATGGATCCGGATCTCCGGACGTTCAAACACTAGTTCTGTGCTCAATCACACTCGGTCAGGCAAATGCATGTCTCTTCGCCAGTTTCAATCGTAGGGATGCCGCAGACGCAGAGTTTGAGGTGCAAGTCTTGGCTCTGCTAGGCCCAGTGAAAAGGCGATTGGCGGAGATGGCGAGCAACGGCGAATCCGTTCCGGTGAGCCGATGTCGCTATGGCTTGAGCGAATCTAAATTCTCATACTGTCCAGGCTCCCCATGCTCCGTTTGCCGTCCGAGCTGCTGGTGCGGATCTTCCTCCTGCGCCACAAATATTCCATGGCCGAGAGCCCGATCTCATCGCGCTCATCGCCGCCTTCTCGCAAAACTGTCAAGCCCATACAGCTCTCCTAGGTCAGGAGGGTGCAGGAAAGTCGGCGCTGGCGCTAACGCTCCTGCACCGTCCGGAAATGGCGCGCAAGTTTGGGCCCAGGCGGTTCTTCATCCCTTGCGAAACGTCGGAGAATGCGGCCGACGTGTATTCGTGCCTGGCATCCGCGCTCGGTGCCGCGTGTACACCTTGGAAGGTGTACGTGCTCTCGGAGCTAGCATCAGCGCCGTACGACTCCCTCATTGTCCTCGACGACCTCAGTACGTCGCAGCCGTCACTCTTATCCTTCGCGCTCATGTGATTTACCTTCATTCATCTAGAACCTTCTGCAGCCATCGAAGAGCTCCTCGCCCAGCTCTCTGGAATCCCGCGCGTCTCTCTGCTGCTCACTCTCCGTGACAGATGGCCCCCATCAGGCCCAATCTACACCATGCCATCCCTAGTACTTCTCGGCCCACTGTCTTTTCCTTCTGCTCGCGCGCTTTTCACCGCTATCTCCGATATTCCGTCGGATGCAGAGGTAAACGGAGCTCCATCGCTCATTGACGCCCTCCTCCAGCACGTTGGCTGCCTCCCTGGATCGGTCATTCTGCTCGCGCAGCGTGCTCAGTATGAGCCACTGCCCTTCCTGCTCGCCCGGTGTGCCGAAGAGGACGGCGTATGATGTGTCTGCCGGGCTCGATGCTGAAGGCGAGGTGGCAGCTGGGTCCCTGCCGCCGGGTATCAAGCTTGGATGGGCCATTGGTTGGGGTATGTCGCGCGCATCAAACGACTAGTAAGCGCGCTTGTTATGATCATCAGCCCTTAACCACAATCTCATGCGCTTCACCCAAGCTCGTAGGCGTCTATCTTGCAAATGAGATAGTCGACTGGCGCCGTACTGGCGCGCGTATTGAGCTGTGAATGTAGACGCCGCCTGTCATTTCTCATGCCCGACTATTGCATCATTCTTATAAACAACAACCTTTGGGCCTCATCGAGGCCTCCTCTCGACATATATGTACACCTCGATCGATTGCACGGCTATTTCTGAGGCAGCTCATCTCCCTATCATTGTTAAGATCCATCAAAAACTCAAAGGTACCGGTCACGAGTTATGTAAGTAACAGCTTTTAGTCGAAATGAGAAGTGCATTTAAACGGAGAACCCAAATGAAGAGAAAACGGGTTCGAACTGTGGTGATGTATACAGCAAGGAAGCCTCGTTTCACTCAAACTTGTGGGTCAGAAATCTGTAGTGCAGCCTTCAACTAGATCCGGACACCATGTTCGTTCAATGTGGGCAATTCCGCTAGCTATAGTGTATGGAATCAAAGCTCTATAAATCGTAGTAATAATTCTCAAACAGGAACAGGGTTCAAAGAAGGATTAAATTCTGCACTCGCAACTCCATCTTATCTATCTGCTCGCCGTGGGCTTATCGATCGGCGCGGCGGCAGTCGAGGTGGTTGGCTTGCTCGAGCTGGTCAAGGTCGCGGGCCGTGTATACACCACCTTGGGTGGCTTCCCTGAGGGACCTGCAACCTGATGCTGGGTGGGCCCGCGTGGCTTGTAACTATAACGTGTGAGCTTCGTGCTCACGTCTATCTACGGGAGATGGACAACTTGGAGTAATTCTTCCCGATATCGATGTCATCCGCCCCTAGATTCTGGACCCTTCCGTGTAATAGGTTCCTGAGTTACAGATTAAGGATGGGCAGGAGATAGGCATGTGAGGCGCTCACCGGAGAAAGCTCGCGAGGGTCGTATGGAGATTAGGTTTCATGGTGGCGGCGATGGAGTGAATTGTGAGTCTGTTGGACTCAGAGTAGATGCACCCGCAGTCCTTTATACTCCAGAGTGCTATCTTCAACAGCAGAAAGCGGTCGAAAATAGAGCAGGGTGTGCGAGTCACGTACAAGCTAGCTGTGCGGGCTGTTGAACGCAACACAGCGAATCCAGGCGTCAACTAGAACACTACGCCATTCCGATATAGTGTAATCTACTGGAGGACATCTCCGCCACCATTCTCCTTCTGAGCCAGAAAGGTCCCGGCGCCTCTGCGGTTATCTGGATCTTTTGAAGGCATTCCGATGCAAAGGCTATATTGCGAATCCTCTAGGGAATGAAGAAGCGGTTCGACAACAGCGGGTCCGTGTCGTTTTGATAAGTATGCTGTCGTACATACGAGCCCGGATTCCGGCGCGGACAATTTGTTTATGTTCAGGCAGTGTTATACCCTGGGGCAGTGTTACAAAGTGAAGGCAACGTATTTCCTTGAATCATCGATGTCGCTCTCATAGTTTGGGGTTAGAGCGGAGGTATGAGCACTAGACATTCAAAAGGGAGGGTTCAGTGGCACATTTTAATTTTTACATATGACTTCCTTAGTACTCCCGAGTCGGCCATATTCTGCCAGTGACTCGATATAACTGTGATAACCCCCATCCATCGAGAGCGCCTATCGGGCTTTCCCTGAATAGCTGTTATTAGAGTGTGTCATCTCCGGATACAAATGCTGTTGAGCGGGAGGATCGTCGCCCACATGTACAGCATCTCAGATCAGCTGACGCGAGTGGGCTATGGTTCAAAAGTGCCAGTGAAATGTTTTAAGATGCAAGATTCAGCGTACTCCCCTTTCATCCCTATATGAAATGGATGTCCAGAAGTCAGACCTCATCAACGAACGTCGTCCAGGCTGCCTACGACCCATAACCTCCTACGGCACGGGTCGTTACGAGAACAGAGTTTTGTTCGTATGCCACCGACTGCCCTGAACTTCCACTGAATTATTTAATCTACAGAGTGAAACCGAATGCTCGAGAAATCCCGTCTGGGCTATTTACGGCAGCGCAGGAACCTGAGTGCGCCATCAGCGTTTTATCACTATATTCCCACGCCTCATTCCCGCCAAGGCCGGAGTACCTGCCCCTCCGTTGGTCCGCTCAAGTTCATCCGGAAGGCCAACTGTACTTCTATTGTGACGGTCCCTTGCGTGTGGTTACAGAGGCCTACTTGTATCACCCGAAGACCTTGGAGAATGTCTGTATCTGGATCGATCATATCCAGGATCTCCTTTCTGGTGCAAAAACGGCTATTTCTGGAGATATAGAGCTCTTTATCAAGCTTGAAGGCGAGGACTGCGCATACTACTTTGTAGATCATTCTACTCGGACTCAGTTCTGGCTCGAGAATTCCAATACAGAAGAACTTGATCTCCTACCTGTCATCTCTATGTCGCAACTAAGTGAGTCTCTGGTTAACGCTTCACACAGGATCCTCTAATTCGATTTTAAAGGAATTTTGCTAGAAGAGTTATACTGGATTCACGTTGAACATTTCCCGATGCACTTGGCGAGTCTTCCGGATCAGGCACTCGAGGAAATTATCGGTATCTTTTCTCACGGTCTATGCGGTCAGTTTCTCGATTTGTTTCGTATTTGGAGGGTGACACTACCCTCAGATCAAATGACCTCTCGAGTCTCGACCTTTCTTTACACGGCAAAGGATTGCGAAGCCTTCATCGGCATCCTGCAAGGCTGCAGAGGTACTCAACACTCCACGTGACTTGATGTTGAACTCTGAACTTCCAAATGACAGGTAACTTGAATAACGGCCATTCTACGTGGATTATCGGTAAGCCTCCGGATTGTTAGATCGCCAGTAAACGAGACTCATCCTGGGCGAAGCACGGCTCTGGAACATCATCGGCAAGCCATAAGCTCCAGGCCTTCTGACCTTCTAACATCGTCCCAAGATCATAACAGGTACATCACTCACTACGGCCAAGAGCACGCGCGCTTGTCACGCGATCAATCCATCCTCTACGACCCAACACAGAAGCACCGCTGGATCTCGGCGGTCATGGCTGCTTTGACATTCACCACTTCCAACACACACCTTGCGCGCTTGGACGATGTCTTTGTGGATAGTATCGTGTATTCTGACCGATGGAAGTGCCTGGTTACCGATTCTTTGAGGCAGTGGAAGGCAGCGGAGTACGGGGTGCGCATATCCCCTCAGCGTCTGCGGAAAATGTTCATAGTTCAATCTGCCAGACCCTCTCTGGACTTTTGTGCGTTCACCCGATATCACACATGCCTCACGCTAATCGCAATCCAGGCTACACCTTCCCTTTCTGCTCCTTCCTTCCCAGTCCCCTATCTTGCTAACCATCTCCGTGACCCTCTTCGGCTCCGCACTCGCCTCGTCCATCATCCTCTCGCACAAGTACGAGCCAATGCAAGGCTTGAGCGCCACAGATGCCGTCAGCTCAATTCATCCCAATATCACCCCGGAAGTTGCCAAGTTTCTCGTCGCCAGAAAATGGATCGGAACCTACTAGTTTGCACTTCAGTAGCCTAGTAGGTTCCGATCCATTTTCTGGCGACAGCAAACTTCGCAATTTCTGAGGTGCAACCGGCCACGAAATTAACGCCCCCGGCAGATGTACTACCTGGACGCCATCCAGTCGTCGGCATTCAAGTTCCAGCCCCTCGCTCTGGCGTTCTCCCTCCCCAAGGCGCTCCAGCTCTGGGGATTCCTCGTGCTCCTGGCGAACTATGTGCTCGTAGTTGGAACACGCTTCGGCTTCGGCGCAGGATTGGCAGTCACCGGGGTAGCCCTCTACTCAGTGCTTCTGATTTGCTGCACCATTTCAGAGGCGTTCCATAACTCTCTCGAAAAAGTGGGTGCGGGCTTTCGTAGCACAAACGAGGACTCGGAGGCTGTCAGCATGGTGTAGACAATCGGAGTATCAGCAACGTGTACAGTATGTTCTTAGACACCGCTAACGTCCATGCCATATTCGATCTAGAGAGAATTAGTACCCCTACAACTAGGTGCATCCAGACGGCAGCCCAGCCGCCGCGGCCGAAACGTTTGCCAGCCCCATCCAGCCGCGCATCGCGTTCACGATCGCGAGGTCGCGGTGCACGCGCGTGTACGCGCCCTGCTTCCACGCGCCGCCCGCCACGACGGAGTACCCACACGCGCCCGCGTCAAACGCGACCGCCTTCGGCATGCTGATGCAGCTCGCCGTCCCGGTGTAGCCCGCGCAGTCGCTGAGGCCGTCGGGGAAGCCCGCGGCGCCGCTGTCCATGAACGAGTACGAGGAGAGCACGTTGCGCACGAGGGGCCCCGCGTCGGGGAAGTCCGTGCGCGTGAAGAGCTGCACCTCGAACGCGCGGTGCGTCGCGACGTTTTTGTCTTTGATGAGTACCGAGCCCTGGACGGGGGGTAAGTAGGGCGTGATGCGCACGCGAGGGGCGGACGCACGGAGCTCTGCATGTCGCGGGAGGACGACCCGGCGTTTTGCTGATCGTGGTCGTCGTTCTGAATGACGAATCGCGAGGGCGGGAGGATCCAAGATCCACAGATTGCTTCGGATATCGTGAGCATGGAATGCGCTTCAGCGAGGGAACACTCACGGAATTCCTTGAATGCAGAGTTCTAGCGGGGCAGAAGACGGGACTTGGAGAAACTCACCTTTGGATAATCACTCGACCAGCTCGTATACGGTCAGTAAGTAGTGCGTTACACGCGAAGCCACGCACATTTTGACCATGGCAATTTCCGAATCGGAAAGCCCCGCCGCGGACATGAAGCCATTGAAGTTGAGGTACCAGTTGTAGTCGTTCGAGTCGCACGCCAGCAGACTCTTCTCGCCGCCAATGATCACCTACACGCCATCTGAGATCACACTTGTCAAGCCAGGACTGCCGCGCACCTCGAGCCAGGTGATGAAGTCCGGCGGAAACGACCCGCCCATCTTCACCTTGAGGCGCGCGAGGATCTGTGCGATGTTTTTCGGGCCCATGTGCTGTGTCGATGGTTAGTGATCACAGCAACACGGATGATAGAGGCGCAGAGGGCCAGAGGCGCGCGCACCTTCGCCGCGTCCATGCGGAAGCCCGAGAAGCCCATCGAGAGGAGCGTGGCGAGGTACGCGGCGATGCGCTCCTGCACGTACGGGTGCTCCGTATTCAGATCCGCGAGGCCCACCAGCCTGTTTTTGTCAAATCGCGGACAACACGTTCGTGCGGTGCAGACGCACCACCCGTAGTTGAGCTGGAACGGGTCCGTGAACGCGTTCAGCACGCGGTCGCAGTGGAAGTCCGTCGGCCCATACGGGACGGCGGGGAACTCGAGCTGCGGCGGGGTGTGTTAGCTCGGGCGCGATGATTCCTGATGCGTGGCGTACAGCGGGTTTGAGGCCCGTCTGCGGGCTGAACTGGTACGTCCGCGAATGTGTGTAGTACGGGCTGCCCGCGGTGGCGTTCTTCGCGCCGTACGGCCCGCAGTCGCCGCCGCCCGACCCGCGGTGGTTAAGGACGTCGTTGCCCCCGCCGCTCTGCTGCACATCAGAACACCGCGAAGGCGAAGGCGAGGCTGCGCGGGACGCAAGCGCACCATGTGGTTGACGACCGCGTCGGCGTAGACGCGCACGCCGTTCGCGCGGCACGCGGTGATCATGTCGCGCAGCGCGTTCACGTCGCCGTGGCGGCTCGTCAGGCGGTAGCTCACGGGCTGGTACACGAACCACCACGGGCTGCACCCCTCCCATCAACACCGTACTGCGCCGCAGATAGAACAGACCACGCACTTCCGCTCGCCGGACTGCGCCCAGAAGTCGGAGAACACGGCCTCGGACGGCGGCCAGATACGCACGCCGCCCCACCCGGCCTTCCCGAGGAACACGCACTCCTGCGCGATGTCCGCGTACGGCCACCCGAACAGCTCCGCGATCGCGACCTTCTGCCCGCCCCCCGTCTCCGGCCGCGCCACCGCCGGCGCGTCCCACTGGAGCCACAGCGCTGTGTACACATGCATCAAATCCAGTCGCTCCACCGAAATGGGAGGGCAGACGCACGGTCAAGCACGAGGACGTGCCCCGCCGCATCGCGCACGCTGGCGGTGAAGGCGCCTGTGAACGCGGACGTCACGGTCGTGGAGCTCGCGCCGCCGAACGCGCCCCCGTTGAACGAGTAGGTAAGCGCGCTGCCCGTGCGCGAGAACGCCGCGACTGAGACGACCGCGGACGTGCGGTCCGCGGCGTACGCGAAGTCTGCGTAGCCCGTCAGCTCGCGGTAGTCCTGGAAGCCCGCCGCCCAGCCCGGCGCACCGCGCGGCGGCGTTTGCCACTGTTGACGCGTGAGCGTGAGCTGGTTTGGTGGGCAAAGAATGCACCTTGCGCTGGTCGTTCTCGGCGGGATAGTCCGTCTGCTGCCCGACGCACGCGTCGCCGGTGAACGTCTGGCACGCCGGGAGGTCCGACGGGATGCCGGAGGGCGGGGCGACCACCGATGTCGTGGTGGTCGTGGACGTGGTGGTCGCAGTAGGCGTGGTGATCGAAGAGCTCATAGACGTCGTAGATGACACCAAAGTAGTCGTGGACGAGGTCGGCGTCGCGCTAGAAGCTGACGAGCTCGTCGCTGACGCACTCGTTGACACCCCGACATCGTAGTTCCGCTGCCCATTATTGTCGTAGAAGCTTTGGCCTGGAAGTAGCCCATTAACAGAGGAGGCGAAAGGAGAGCAGACCACCGCACTAGAGACATCGTAGCGCAGGTAGAAGTGGCGGATACCCGCAATTCCGACCGTGCCCGAAAAGACCCACGTCTCAAAGTCGGTGCCCGCGATCGACGCGCTGTACGACGCCTTGACGCCCTGGTCGGCCGCGTTGGACGGCCAGACGTCGGCCGCGCTCGAGTAAAACACATTCACGACCTTCTGGAACGCGATGTTCTTTATCTGTGGCGGTTGCGCTCATGAGCTGCGGATATGGGACGGGAATGGGAGCTGCGGACGTAGATGTGTCCGGAAAATGTACTGCCGCTGAGAGCGAAGTCCTGCAGCTGCACATTGACACTGTTGGGCGGTACCGCGCGTTTCGCGCTCTACACGTCCGCGAGCATCAGTTATGGCACCTATGCAGGAATGTCATGCATACAGTCGAATTGAAGGGGTGTGCAGCAGCCCAGGAGAGCGAGACGAGGAGTCCAAAGAGCAGCCGCATCACAAAGTAGGCGGCCAAAGGATCTCTCAACCGCGTCAGCTATATGTGGTAGCTGCGAAGAAGCCTTATGTGGCACTACGCGCTCTCCTTTAGGGCGAGCGAACCATCGATGGTCAGCGTGCCCTCTTTAAAGGCGGCCATGATAGCACGCGCCTCAGGTCGCGTGCCCACAGCCAAGACGCGGTCCCGGGGCAACAACAAGCGGAGGGCGAAGTTTCAGAAGCAGATATGCAACCCCGCAGGGTCGCGGCACGGCCACACGTGTCGTCCGCGAAGCAAAACCGACACCCAGCGCCTCCAGATACGACGTTTTTCAACACGCTTCGCGCTGGGAGCGCGGTTGGATGCACCGACACACCCAGCCTAGCACGGTAATCGTTGTCCCGACCTGCCATCGAAGCGAGGTGGAGAGCGATAACCGTGCGCAGATCAGATTCGGAAGCATGGGGAGGTGGACCGTCTGATATGGGAACGAATGACGAGGCTCCATTCACAACATCTATGATCTCATTCATCGGACAGCGCGAACATACAGAAGAACGTACACTGGCAGAGCTCAGCTCTCCTCGCCGAAGTACTCCTCCACCAGCGCCTTCTTGCGCAGCGCGAGGAGCACGGCCTCCATCTCCTGCGCCGTCGGGAGCGCCGGCGGCGCGAGCATGGCCGGGGTGAGGAAAGATATGTACGCCGCTGCGGCCCGCGCGTGGAGGAGCGCCTGGTCCGTCTCCGCAGGCATGTCGACGTCGCCCTCTGCGGGGGGCGGGGCGGGCACAGGGATGCTCGCCGGGACGTCGACGATGCCGTCGAGCGCGGCGCGCAGGTTCGCACACGCCTCCTCCCACTCTGTCCGCACACGAAGATGTCAGCGGCGATGCAAGGCGGGATGGAGACAAGGACGCACCCTCCGCCTCCGCCGCCCGCTCGTACTTGAGCAGCTCCCCGTCCTCCTCGTCCGCGTCGCCGAAGTACGCCGGGCCGCGGTCCATGAACTTCTTGTAGTACGCCAGCGCGGCGTTGTCCTCGTCCTCGTCCTTCTTCCGGCTCTGGAACAGCTCGCGCACACCGGGGAGCTCCTTCGCGCGGCCGAAGTACCTGCACGCGTCCTCATCAGCTCGGCAAATACGCAAAGAACAGCGCAGCCGCACTTGTATCCCTTCGTCCCCGGCACCTCCTTGCCGTCGTCGTCGAGCATGGCGACGTTCCGGCGGTAGTTCGCGCCGCCGAGCGCGACGATCTGGTTCTCCCAGTGGCGCTTCTCGCGCAGCTGCTTGTTGATCTCGTCGTTGAGGTCGCGCACCTCGTAGTCGCTCAGCCCCGCTGCACGTCGCTTTAGGCAGGAATATAGCGCAGAATGGAGGCGGAGACACACCATCCTGGATCTTAGCCACCTTGCGGGAGATCTCGCGCAGGAGCTCGCCGCGCCAGCGCTCGCACTCGCGCATGCTCTTGCACGCGCTGGCCATCCGCGGGCGGGTGTCGCCGCGCGTGCCGAGCCCCAGCTCCGCCGCCTGCGCCTCGCGGAAGCGGTACAGCATGGACTGCGCCTTTTCTTGATTACGCGCCTACAGAGCGTCAGCTGGAACGGATACATGGGCAGGGCTCACCATGGTGGAGGACGGAGGGAAGAGGGAGGACGAAGGGAAGAGGTTTGTTTGGTCCGCGTAAATAAGGGCAAAGGTGACACGCGAGGCTTTAATATTTTCCTTTTCTGCATCCCTTTTTTGGGTGGCACTTCCACCCGCGAGACCAGTCCCGTAAGCCGCCCAGATGCGACTGGCTTGCCTGAATCTTGACTCTTTTTTTCTCTACTACACATCGTTCAGTTCGGATGATGTGGCTATACCAATTTAAATAGGAATAATACACACTTATATTATTACTTATATACTATAAACCTCGAATTGATCTCAAGCATATTTTCAACGGCGTGTGGCAGATGAGAACTGCTGGGTGTAGCTCCCTCCTCCCAGGCGAAATTCACTGAAGTCTCTTACAATGCTACATGGATTATCAATAGATATAATAAAAATTCTGATTGTCCGCGCAAGTCATGATCACATGAAACGGCCCGGTATCCCGGTGGCAGTGTCCCTAGTCACCTTTTCACTGGCAGACCACGATGACCTCTAGCGCGCAATGCGCCCAGGATCATAGCTACAGGCAAGCTTCTAGCCAGCCGTTCTCCAATTCGACTCGTCGGACATATCTGCGCAATCGTATGGCGGAACTGGACGCATCAATCGCTGCGTTGTCCGCTGAACGCCGAAGCCTCCAGGAGGAATCGGACTCCATAATTTATCCCATTCTATCCCTGCCTACAGAAATAACCATCGAGATCTTTTTACGATGTGCTGCGTCAAACCGCCTGCCCTCTCCGTCCCCCTCCGAAGCCCCACTCCTCCTTGCTCAAATCTGCAGCCAATGGCGACGGCTTGCCCTCGACACCCCGGTTCTATGGCGATACCTGCTTTTCGAAGGAACCTCTTCGTTTGTGGAGCTCCTCAAGCTGTGGCTGTCACGCAGCGGAAGCATGCCGTTGGACTACACTTTGTACTGCTCAGAGCCGTCCCGAACAGGTGCCCTCATCGAGGCCAGCATCCTGCATTCCCACCGGTGGTCAAATATCTCGCTTGGGCTTCCTTTGACATCGTACCCAGCACTGGATGGGTTACCCCTCCCAGTGCTTCGGTCGATCACGGTTCAGATCCACCAGTCCGTATCGAACGAGGTGGTTCGTAGCCCAGTGATAATCCCACACGCGCCGTTGCTCCGCGCAGCGCACATCCAATCCCTCCCTCGACTCAAGGTCTATGTTCCTCTGCGGAATTTGACCACACTGCAGCTATCACGGGGCGTGGAATTGGCTAGATGCATGAAGATACTTGAAAATTGCCCAGAGCTGGTACATCTCGATGTCGATACTACGGGCTCAGCAGATATCTCCTCCCCGCTCGTCATCGAACACTTGGAGTCTTTGGCCTTCAATCTGGGAGAGGTACACATACTTTTGCATTTGACACTCCCGCGCCTTCGCCGCCTCACTGCTGCGGGACAGATGGTCGCGTCCCATGTGAGCCATCTCGACTCCTTTGTGCAGCGCTCTGCATGCATTCTCGACTTCTTGTCGGTTCACGGCGCCCTCGAGCTGGGCACACTTCACGCGTGGCTGCGTTCCGCCTCGCATTCGAATTCCGTCGCCGAGCTCGAGTTGGTACGGTGCGCCGCGTGGTACACGCCAGGAGACATGCCCAGCCTCCTCCAGGCTCCGGATGTTCTCTCTGGCCTCAAACGCCTTCGCATCTCGGGTAACCAGCCATCTCACCTGGATCACAACCGCCTCATCGACGTTTTGCGCGCCCGGCGCGAGAAGACAACCGGATGGGTGGTTCTGGAATCTGTGGTCATAGATCTTGACTGTCGACGCCCGCATGGCATGCCCACGTCCGTGCGAGCGTCCCTCCGCGCGCTCGCAGCGGAGGGCTTGGTCATCAAGTTCACCACCACAGATAGGAGTGTGACCACTCATGTAATAATCGATTCGCAGGTTTAGTCGCTATCCATGTATGTGTGTCTCGCGCAAGTTTGTCGCCTTGTTCTGACTCGAAGACAGATCTGCAATAATATGCGGGGGTTCTCATTCTGTGATGCACCCGCATCAATTCATAGTTCTATCATAGAACTGAGAACTGTGCATTGATACGGAGAACTCTGTCCGCCTTCTCCTAAGTTACATTTCTCACAAAATTCCCGCCCCTGGCATTCTTTCCTCCTGACTTATTTATTCCCTGGCTTCCTGAACCAAGTACAAGGTGCGTGTATAGAGTCATTGGTTTGTTCAAGGCACAATCCTGATGACTTCCATAAAAATGACGAGGAAATGCCGCGTGCGATAAAGACAGATGTACACATGGATTCGGACTGAAATGTCATCGATCCCTAAGTTTCTCGGAGTTTGCTGCTTCCTCCTTGTTGCTTCACGTGCTTAGCGCGATCGGGGTGCGTCTTCCGACTCTTTAATTTCTTACTTATAATATTGCTGATCCACGTCATCTGGAAACGCGTTTTTCTTGGATAGAAGTTGGTTCACGTGGTAGATGTGGCGGTGTCTAGGTAGGCCCGGATAGATCTGATGACTCTACATAGAGCCTCATAGACTCGCTGGCTCTTTGTAGAACTGCGAGCTCGATGTAGCGCTCTGGCTTCTACCCCACGCTATCAACGACCCTGCCCGGGGCTACGACGATCTGTCCGCATGGTTTCCGCAGGTTTCCGCCCGTCCCATCAAAGCTGCCAGTATGTAAGTCGTCCCATCTTTTTCTCTTCCATCCCCCATCCCCCATCTTCTACGAGTCCGCGCCCTCCCCCACCCGCTGGCTCCCATGCCTTTCCCCCTCAAGCCCAAGGTGCGGCTCTCCCCCCTTGTCGCTGTGCCTCCCTCGCGCGCACTCAAAGTCGCGCGCACTCAAAGTCTCAAACTCAAAGTCCTTCAAGAGTCAATTTTCAAGTTCTCAAGTGGACTCAAGCTCTTTCAAGTCAAATCCCTATCCCCTGCCATGCAAACCTCTAGCTGAGCCTCCCCTGGGCCGTAGCTTTCTACCTCTCGCTCCTCACCGGTCACCCGGCGCCGCCGCTCGTCGCGATGTCGCAACCGAGGTTAGTCACATCATGATTGTCATGTCGTGCCTATCCGAGTTTCCGGCTCTCCCTGCTCCTCAGTTCCTTCCTATGTACTCTTTGTAACAATATAGTACAATACAATACAATGAATCTATCCTGCATTCTATCCTATTGAGCTGAGCCGAGGGCAATTATTGAGCGGGAATTTACCAGCGTGCGATTAGCGAGCGGGATTGATCAAAGATGGCCGGTGATTTGTTGTATACCGGCTCTATGGGGCTCTATGGGACATCTATGGTAGAAACACGCGTCTATGCAGTGATTGATAGAAGGGGGGGGTGCCTATGGATCTATGGCTCTACCGACACCTATCCAGACCTATATAGGCAGTGGGCATTTTCCAGATGGTGACGGAACGCACTTGCATCCGCGGTCTCACTTGTGCCCTAGTATATAAACCCCTCACATGCACAATCTGCCCCAGCACCCCTAACACATTTATACCCGCACCACCAAGTTTTTTCCCGTGCCACCACATCACTGCGACCTGCCTTTCCCCACCCGATGGCCACAAACAACCACTACCGCACCACAGTCATCTCCACCGGCTCGAACCGCACAGCCAACCGCCTCTCGCTCATATCCATGGCCTCGTTGGAGCGCTCGTCGAGCCACACCGGCTCGATCATCTCCACCGAAGCGCCCATCCTCATCACCACCACCGTCACGACGACAACGCGGACGTTCCCCGCGCCCGCCCTCCCGCCGTTCGCGACGTCGCTGGGCTCCGACGACCCACTGCCCCGGCCGCGCCGCGGCGCCCCGCCCGTCGAGCCCGCCCGGCGTCCCGACGAGCCTGAAGCGAAGCCCAGTCTCGTGCGCAAGCTGCGGCTCGCCATGCGCCCTCAGCGCAAGGTTCTCCACCCCGCGCTCTGTGAAGGATGGGACTGACTCGATTGCGTGGTTTCTTACCCGTGAGTTCGACCCTTCTCTCTCTCGAACCCGAACTCAATCGACATAGACCCTCCAATCTACCTCGTTTCATCCAAAATAGAAACTCGGTCGTAGTTTCTTCACCCCATCCACTACGGAGAGCGATATGCTAGTTCCATTAAATTCGTAACAAGTGCCACCGTTCCTTCTACCCTAATATACACTCGGTTTTGCTTTGAGCACGATACGATGGGTAGTGACTCTGAGTGAGCTATCCCGTCGATATCTTTGCAAACGATTGCAATGTACTTGACAGTCAATGTCTTCTCGAGAAGCAGCAAGTCGTGGCGAAAAAGGGGCCGGACTTGCCGCAGTATTGATAGACCGCTCTCATACCACCACAGTCACCGACAGTCTCGACCTCAACACCTTTGAGGCGAAGCTGCTGGAGCACCGGACCCTCGGCAGGAGGATCAGACAACTTCTGACCCATCCGATTTCTCAACAAGCTGTTGCAGTGGCGTCGCCACTGCAATGTGGCGAGTCGCGGTTGACTAGTGACTCCCGAGATGCTCAAACAGCTCATTGAATCTTTGGGGGAGGAACAATCATCTCTTGAGAAAGTCATATTGGGGTTGGCCCTTTGGGCTTTGAGCTTTCAATTGCAAGGCTGTGTGTAGGGTTGAAAATATGCACGGTTGCATCAAAACAGCATCGCCACCGGAACGATCCGATCCTTGCTGACTCGGTCCACGTCCACGTACATACTGATAGTATGGACGTGTCTACTTGGCTCCCAGCGCTAGCTCAACGGCACTCACTCATCTAGAACGCATGCTTTCTTCAAGTCCTCCTCCTGCTGCCCGCAAGATCTAGCGATGTCGTCCAGATGTCGCGATGTATCCTTTCTGATTCTAATTTCTCATAGGCTGTGTCCCTTGGTAGACTGTCGCTCCCGTCTTAACCAAGACAAAGGTCGGCACCCACATATCGCAAAGGCACAGACACACTGCCCCGGCTACCGCCGTCAAAAGCTCAAAAATGCTTGGATCCTTCAATACGTAAGCTGTGTACACACTGTGGCCAACCCCTAGCCTTGTTCTGTATAAAACCTGGCAGGCGCTTGCGCACACAACTTTCCTTTCGAAAGACCCCCCCCCCCTCCTTCCGTCATCCCAACCATGTTCGTGCCGTTCCTCAGCTCTCGTGCCTCGTCCGGATCGAGCGCTTTGACTCGCCGACGCGGTGGCGGCAAGTCCTCTGGAGGCGGCAAGTCCGGTGGGTCGAGTGGCGGCAAGACTGGTGGGTCCAGCGGGGGATCTGGCGGCAAGGTGACCTCGGGCGCATTGGGCTCATCCCCAGTCAAGAGCTCATCAATCACGATCGGCGGGAGCTCGCGGACGGCATCCCAGTATAATGGCGGTGGCGGCAGAATCAGCGTCATTCCAACGGGGCAGCCGTTCTCAGGAAGGAGTGAAGGTGAGCAGCATCCATTAGCAAACACACGACTAACGGCGCGCTTGTAGGTGGCGCAACACGGAGCCAGGTCTGGGGGACAAGGTGAGTTAGTCAGCGAGTCCACATGAGGAGTTGCTCAATGTGGAGTACGTAGGGCATATGGCAGCGGTTATCCAACCTACTATTCGCGTGGCGTCGCCGGGCGCGGATTTCCATTCTACTTCTGGCCACTTGTCTGGGGCTCAGGCTACGGCTACGGTGGGAACACCGCCTACCTCCACTCTGACGAGGTCTTTCCCCCCTACTCTCTTCCCATCCTTCTCACTCACACGCCTGCTCACAGTACGGCCGCGCCGACAACGGCTCGCGCCCGGGCGGGGTCATGACCTCGGTCGCCTTCCAGTCGAACAGCACCGGCACGACCTTCCGCCTCGTCGCCGACAACGCCACCGCCACCGACCTCCTCGGCTCCGTCGCCGCAAACTGCTCCTCGCACTTCGCGCCGCTCCCCACGCCGCTGCCCGTGCCGACGGCCTTCAATGCGAGGGCGCCCCCGGTGGCGCCCGAGCAGGTCGTGCAGTACTTCCGCGCGAGCAGCGTCGCGCTGAGCCTCGACGGGTACAACAACAGCGCCGTGTTCGCGCCCGAGAACTCGACCACCGACACACCGCTCCCCGCGGGCATCGATACGGCGCTCCTCGAGTGCCTGAATTCCACGATCGGGCTTGCGGTTCCGCTCATCGACGGCACGCCGCGCATGGCGGTCCCGAGTGGCGCGGCGACGGCGACGCTCGTGCTTCTGCTCCTGCGCGCGCTGCTCTAGAACGGCTCTAGTAATCTTACGAGCAATCTACGAGCACCTGACGTCCTTCTCTGTATCATACCCACCTGTACCCGGCTATACCCACCTAATTGTACGATTCACAATGGCATAGCCGGACTGACTCTGAGGCGGTACAATAATGGAGGGTTCCGCCCTTCTTGATTCATGTGGCCGTTGTGTGGCCGCGGCCGCGCGGCAGGAACAAGATTGAAGAGTTGTACAGGTACTAGGACGCAGATAGCATCCTGTTCCGAGGGGTGTCAAGTTGATTCGGTTCCAGGTGGGCGCCTGATAGTCTCTTAAGAACAGACGATACAACCAATTTGTGCTTGTACCTTGCATGGTCGTAGGCGCCTGAGTCTCTGAGCGCTAAGATAAGGAAAGCCGAAAGCACGATTTTGATTCTGATTTTTATTTTATCTCTAGTTTCGTGTTGGGAACAGTTGATGGTTGAGAGTAGAGTACGCCGAAGCCCTCCCGGTACGGAGGGGCATTGATGGACATAAGTACTTAGTTGTATGTGGAGACCCCCGAGAACCTACGACTTCCCGTTGAGACAGTCTGACCTTGCTTGGATTCACTCAATTCTCATGCTGGAAGCCAACTAGGTATATTGTTAATTCCCTTGCGCTAGCTCAGGCTCCTTAGGCTCATCTTGCGCGACTTGCGCGATTCGATCCCTGCAAGTGCGTGCACACACATTTACTTTGGCTAGGTATTGGAGTGATTTTTGGAGGCCCCGTGAAGTCAGAAGTCTGCGCTACAATACATAACGTCCCGTAATTCATGGATAAAGTTGAATCAGAGTTGACATTGTCCGGGAACAGCCAAGGAGGTGGGCTAGCTACAAGGACACCCTAGTAGAAATCAAGTAGAAATTGTTCCGAGGGATGTAAGTACAGCAGGCGGAATTTTGTGGCAAATATATGTCATACAAATATAACGTGGAGAAGGAGAATGCACATTTCTTAGTTCTATGATAGAATGCGGATGTTGGTGAAACACAGAATGAAAACCCCCACCTCACCTTACAGATTATTGCAAATCTGTCCATTGCGAGTCAGAACAAGGCGACCAACTTGCCTGGGACATACTTACATACAATATGGATAGAAGCTACACCCGCGAATCGATTATGACATGAGTAGTCACACTCCTATCTGTGGTAGTAAACTTGATGTCCAAGCCCTCAGCCGCGAGGGCCCGAAGGGACGCTCGCATGGAGCTCCTAGGCATGCCCCGCGAGCCACGAGAGACGAGATCTATGGCCACAGATTCCAGAACCGCCCATCCGGATGCCCCCTTGCGCCGGGCACGCAGAATGTCAATGAGGCGGTTGTGATCCAGGTGAGATGGCTGGTAACCCGAGATGCGAAGGCGTTTCAGGCCAGGGAGAACATCCGGAGCCAGGAGGATGCTGGGCATGTCCCCCGAGGTGTACCACGCGGCGCACCGCACCAACTCGAGCTCGGCGACGGAACTCGAAGGTGAGGCGGCACGCAGCCACGCGTGAAGTGCGCCCGGCTCGTGGGCCTCGTGAACCGAGAGGAAGTCAAGAATGCATGCAGAGCGCCGCACAAACGAGTCGAGATGGCTCACATGGGACGCGACCATCTGTCCCGCAGCAGTGAGGCGGCGAAGGCGCGGAAGTGTCAAATGCTGTAGTATGTGTGCCTCTCCCAGATTGAAGGCCAAAGACTCCAAGTGTTCGATGATGAGCGGGGAGAGGACATCCGCTGAGCCCGTAGTATGGACGTCGAGATGTACGAGCTCTGGGCAGTTTTCAAGTATCTCCACACATTTAGCCAGCTCCACGTCACTTGATAGCTGCAATGTGGTCAGATTCCACAGAGGAACATAGACCTTGAGTAGGGGGAGGGATGAGATGTGCGCTGTGCGGAGCAAAGGCGCGTGTGGGATTATGATTGGGTCACGAACCACCTCGTTAACGTTCGATGCGACGTGGTGAAGCTGAACCCTGATCGCCCGAAGGACTGGGAGGGGTAGCCCGTCCAGTGCCGGGTACGATGTCAGGGGAAGACCAAGTGAGATATTCTGCCACCGATGGGAATGCAGGATGCTGGCCTCGATAAGGGCACCTGCTCGGGACGGCTCTGAGCAGTACAAAGTGTAGTCCAACGGCATGCTTCCGCTGCGCGAAAGCCACAGTTCGAGGAGCTCCGCGGACGAAGAGTCTCCGTGGAAAAGCAGAGATCGCCATAGAACCGGGGTGTCGAGTACAAGCTGTCGCCAACGGCTGCAGATTTGGGCGAGGAGGAGTGGGGCTTCGGATGGGGACGGAGAGGGCAGGCGGTTCGACGCAGCACATCGTAGAAAGACCTCGATGGTTATTTCTGTGGGAAGCGATAGAATGGGATAGATTATGGAGTCCGATTCCTCCTGGAGGCTTCGGCGTTCAGCGGACAACGCAGCGATTGATGCGTCCAGTTCCGCCATACGATTGCGCAGATATGTCCGACGAGTCGAATTGGAGAACGGCTGGCTGCGATCTTGCCTCTGACTATGATCCTGGGCGCATTGCACGCAAGAGGTCATCGTGTGTTGTGGAAGGCGAGGGCACTGCCACCGGAGTGCCGGACCGCTTCATGTGAATCGTGAATATCGCGGATATATTTCCTTGGAAAGTCTCCCTGATTCAAAAATGAGATAGGTCGCGCAGCAGTGCTCCGTTCGGAAACCTGCACAGAGATATTGTTGAAGCCCCCCACGAGATAAGTACTACATGTCCATGCATTACACCCGCCCATAACCGTCCTCCGCAAGGAAGCCCTTCATGTGCCGTACGATCGCATCCAGGCCCACGAGCCACCGCTTCAGGAGAGCGGCCGGGACGCGCGCCTTCCGCGGTCGATGCGTCTGGTCTGCGGGGACGCCGTCCGACGCGGCGAGGGAGCGTAGACGCAGCCCCGGCCGCAGCGGCCCGCGCGTCCTCTCTCGGTACAGTTACGCGCTCGAAGGCGTCTGGCGCGCCCTCCGCGTTCGATGCGTCTGGTCTGCTCCGACGCGTCGAGGTCGCGTAGACGCAGCCCCGGCCGCAGCGGCCCGCGCGTCCTATCTCGGTACGGGTACGCGCTCGAAGGCGTCTGGCGCGCGGCCGCAGCGCGACTTGGCGCCAGCCGCAGAGCGGTGGACGTCTTGGCGACGAGCGCGTCGGGCGGGTGGCGCCCGCGGAGTCGATTCAGAGACGCCGCAGTCGGGGCGCGGGCGGGTCGTGCTCGCAGGTACGGTACAGCGCGCTCGTGCGGTCGGACACCCTGGCGCGCGGGGACGCTGCCCGGCGCGACGGGGCGGCGCGCGCGTTCTGCAGGGTCACGCGCTCGGTGCGTCAGGCGAGCGGGGACACCGCGCGACCCGCGGCAGCGGACGGGCCCGACGCGCTCGAGCGCTTCGGGCGGGTGCTGCGCGCGGGGCTGAGCTCAGGGCCGGGTAGCGGCCGTCCTCGCAGGGCCGGCGCAGGCGGGGGACGTGGCGAGGTGGGCGAATCCGCGCGGGGATGTCTTGGCGGCGGCGGCGGCGGCGGGCGTGGGGCGGGCTCGAGCTGGCGCAGGTGGCGCGTGGGGCGGGCGCTTCACGCAGGGCACGCGCCGCCGAGCTCGCCGGAATGGACCCGAGGGCCGTGCGTAGCGTACACGAGGGCTGCAAGTAAGCCAGTCAGTAAGTAAGAAACAGACTTAGTTAGCGTACGTACCAGTCTGGGAGTGGCGCGTTCGAGATGGGAGACGGAGGGAACGGGCGACGTGGAGCGCGGGGCGCCGCGCACCGTCGATGGAGCGACGCGGGCGGCTCGAGCGTGCCCCGTGCGAATCGCGGGCCATATTGACGGACGCAGCGGGCGAGAGCGCTGTGGACGCGGGCGGGATGTCTTGGCAGCGGCGGCGGGCGAGGGGCGGGTTCGGTCGCGCATGGGGCGGCGCTCAGAGTCAGAGCGCCGCGCGCGAGGCCGGGGGGCCTGAGATCGCAGTAAGTACGACGGAAAGGGACTTGGGTAGTGTTGCTGTACGTACCAGCCCTGGAGCGGTGGACCCGTGTTTTCGAGGGCGGCGGCGGGCGGCGGGGGCGGCATGGGCACGGGGTGCTGTCGAGCCGCTGTCGATGTCCGCGCCGACGCCCACGGTGCGCAGGCGAAGTGCCACGTCAGCGAGGCAAGCGACCCGCGGATTCGCGGGCGCAGTGCTCCCGACGGCGAGGGCTGTGAGGACTGGAGGCCTTGAGGACGCGAGGCGGGCAGCGGTGCGTTGGCGGTCGTGTGGAACGAGGGAGCAGGCGGCGTGCTAGACGGAGAGTCGTTGAGCGCGAGCATGGGTGGTCGCAAGGTGGTCGTGATGGTCGTGGTGGTAGGTGCAGCAAGCGTGCGAGAAAGGATCAAGGAACCCTGTCCGTAATAGAGGAGAACGGCTGGCTGGGATCTTGCCTGTGGCTATGATCCTGGGCGCATTGCACGCTAGAGGTCCAAGGGCACTGCCACCGGAGTACCGGACCGCTTCCTGTGAATCGTATTGCGTCCCTGATTCAAAAATGTTGTTGGGCGCGCAGCAGTGCTCCGTTCGGAAACCTGCACAGAGAAATTGTTGAAGCCCCCCACGAGATAAATAAGTACCACATGTCCATCCATTACACCCGCCCATAACCCCCCTCCGCAAGGAAGCCCTTCATGTGCCGTACGATCGCATCCAGGCCCACGAGCCACCGCCTCAGCTCCGCCTCAAACTTCTCCGACCCGCCGCCCTGCGCGATCTGCGCGAAGAAGTGGTCGCGGCGCGGCACAGCGCGGATCGCGAGCTGCGTTTGATCACGTTGCATGTTAACTACACGAGTCGTCGGGGGCTCCGACGGCGGGGGACGCACGGTGACGACGGAGCGCACGACGAAGGTGTGGTGGGGGCGCAGCACGGCGTCGTACGCGCGGCGGAAGCACACGTGCAGCGCGCAGCGCGGCTCGGCCTGCGTCGTCTGCAGCGCGAGGCAGGTGAACGCCAGCCCGCTGTCCGCGCTCTATCAGTGAACCTCGCACGAAGCTTGAACGAGGGAACATACCGAACGAGCCGGACGAGACACTGTGTCCCGTGCTTCGCCCCTTGCGTCTGTTCGTGTTCGTGGCGCACGAGGTCCTCGCGGGTACCAGAGTCGCCCGGTGCCGCGTCGAAGCGCTCGCGCACCCCCTAATTCAAGGTCATCCAAGAACGGATTATGGAGGTATAGCGAGTCGCCGCACCGCGATGTTGCTCCTGATGTCCGCCTGCACGAATCCAAACACGCCGGCCCCCAAGAGATCTGCAACGATATAACAATCCCCGGCGAGTCACGATTGCGGGCACAGGGCATACCGAACATGGCGACCAGCCCGTCGGACGCGAGGAGGAAGGCTGCCGTTGCGACGCCCGTTTCTGCGATAGGCACGTCGGCGAAGGACTGCGAGATGCCACTCGTGCTCAGGCTTGCGCGGGATCGAGGTCTGTCGCACGCACTTTCACCGTCTCGAAATGCGGGGCCATGTGCGGCGGACGGCGGGGGAATGGCTGGAGAGGTCAAAGGTGGGTCTTTAGCTCGGAGAAGGACGGTGGAGGCGTGCTTCAGGGCATGCGTGGACGTCGAGGATGAGATGCCGTCAATGCTTGCGTAATAATATTATGCGTATACTGATTACAGGTAGCACGTGCTACCAACCACTGGGCACGGTGTCCTCACGCAAAGGCGTCCGTCGCCAAGGCAGACTCCGTCGCCCCGAGTACCCAGCTATATGCCTTTTCTGCGCGCACGGACCTCAAGGAACAAATAGTGCACGCTGGGTCACGGGAAATAATCGCGGTTTTTCGCTCGGCGCACGGCCGTTTTCCCGGGACTTGGGCGCTAAGGTAGTCTAAGTCTACTCGAATGAGCTTACAGCTAATCAAGTCAGTAAATTGGAGTCGTTTGACTCTACTCAGTCAGAAACTCAAGGGCGGGCCACCTACGTCGGGGCGGCCTTTCCGTTGATTCAGACCGTGCTGGCAGACTGGATGCACCTCTATCACGTCGTCTTGCGCTGAAAAACGCGTCAGGCGCGCCGTTAACACAACGAGACCATACCTGGAGTCGGCGCGCAGCGCCGCACCGAAAAAAACGCGCAATTGGCGCAGTATTCGGCGGTGGAAGACGTGTCAGACACGTCGAACATAGAGGCTACCAATTCGGTCGCAGAGGGCCCGAGAGCGCGCATCTGGGGGCAGAAAACCACATCAGACAAGCTTAGAATGAGATAGAATATAGGATACACCGTACCTGTAGGCCCGCTCGCGGGACCCCGATATGTTGTGTCGGCGGAACTCGCCCGAGAAGCCCGAACGCCGCGTAGCGGCGCGATCTGGCGCGTTTTTAGGCCTCAGAGACGCGTCGGAATGGGGTTTGAAAGGGTCGGAGTGCCGGAGTTTCCACCGCGCTCGCGAGACGCAAATACATCGCGTCGGCGCAATGGACCAAACTGAAAGACACATGAAACACGCCACAAATGATATCAAACACGTAGAACACCGTACCTGAAGGCCTGAAGGTCCGCTCGCGGGAACACGATATATCGTGTCGGAGCATTGAGCCGAGAAGCCCGAGCCCTGTTAAGCAAGCCGGCGCGAAGCGCCGGAAGGAAAAAATGGCGGGGTTGGTGGTGATGCGCTGATGTACATGTCAGAGACGATGCTGCAAAAGACATAGATAACATGAGGACAGACCTGGTTATAACCCCGCTCGCGGGACGGCGATCTGTTGTCTCGGAGCTATGGGGTATGGGGACAGATTTGGCAGTGATTTGAGGCGAAGATGCACCGGAGATTTGACCTCGCTCGCGGGAACGCGAAATATCGTGTCGGCGCATTAGGCCGAGAAGCCCGAGCCCTAGTTAGCGAGCCGGCGCGAAGCGCCGAGAGGGAAAATCGGCAAAATGGGGGTCGCGCAGCTCGCTCTGGATGATAGATACATCAGATGCAATGCGGACGATGATATAGGACTGGGACATTACCGAGGACAACGATGGCGTACATCGCGGTCTACTGCAGGCATGAGAATACAGTTCTTGCAAGAGAAAATAGAAATACCGGGCGCTGAGCCTACGCTCGCGGGACGACGATACGTCGTCTCGGAGCTAGGGATAGAACGGCGGCGTGGAGCACCCGAAAAGAAAATGACCCAAAGCGGGCACATCAGAAATGATGCGCTCGAGCTGATGTATGCAGGCAGCGCACGGGGAGGATATAAAAATCAGCGGACATACACCGCTCGCGGGACGGCGATACGTCGTCTCGGCGCAATTAGGCCGAGAAGCCCGAGGGTGACACAGGGAGGCGGCGCGGAGCCCCGGGAAGAAAAAATTGGCATGTCAGGTGCACGCGAGCTGATAGACACGTCAATGAATGTTCTGCTGGCAGTGTAGAAGGAGAGCGGACCCCCCCGCTCGCGGGACGACGATCTGTCGTCTCGGAGCTATGGGGGGTGGGGACAGATGGGATGGCGGCGCGAAGCGCCAGGAAGAAAACAAAATGCACGTGGAGGATATAGAAAGAGGACGCACCGCTCGCGGGAACACGAAATACCGTGTCGGAGCACGTGGGCCGAGATGCCCGAGGCACTGGCGGCAGCGCGCCTCCATTGCGGTGAGCGTCGAAGCGGCGCGGAGACGGCGGGGCGCCGACGTTGGTGAGTGTCGCACCGGCGTGTGCTTGCCGACAACGAAGATTCGTGACGCGGGCCTGCAAAACACTGTCAAAAGAGCAGAAAAAGCGCCCGAGAACAGGTGTAACTGACGTCTAGATGCCCTCGGCGGACGAGAACATGTTGCGGCGGGCGTCGGGCAGATTGGGTGTGGGCTGAGAGCAGCGGTGTTGACGTTGGGAGCTGCGCATGTGAAGGGGGAGGGAAAGAGACAATGGGGGCTCGGATCCAGACGCCGCATACGTGGCAGCGGAATGGAAGCTGTGAATCAGCATTTCGTAACGAGAATATACGCGCAATGGGTGATCCGAGGGCATCCGAAACTCGCCTGAATGATTTTTTCCCATTCCCGCTGAGTATGGGTCCTGTGGTTCAACTGCGTGTGGGCACTGTGTGAGGCACAGACGCCAGCGCGGGAGTGCAAGGAGCTCGCTGGATACATCTGAGGGATTAATCCAAGACCCCCGGGTCAAGGATGATGCCCGCGCAACCGGTATGCCGTAGATGTTCCTGGGCGGCCATGATCGGAGGTGGGCTCAGCTAGCCGCTACTGCGGCGGCTAATGGCGGTGACACCTCATATGGTACGGAGAGTATTGCATTACTGTGGTGGATTTAGTCTAGTGGTTGTTGTCCACTGGAATCTCCCCGGCATCGCCGTGCCATTTTGAAAAGTTTTTGTTTATTTTCGTCGATAATTAATATTTTTGTCCCGTACTCTGCTGCCGGTAGCAAAATTAGCGGCTGTCAAAGCTTGAATTTTGCGCCCCTCAAAGATTTTTTTGACCCCGAAATTTCCTTTTGATTTTGCATTTTCAAGGCGGCGGCACGCACTACGTTTGCGGCCCAAAAAGGCAATTGCTGGAATGGGCCCTGCGACTCAAGCAAATATTGGTCGAATATGCCGGATAATTGTCGGAGGTGACACACTACGGCATCGGTATGCTTTATCCGGAGCAACTTCGGTGCGATTCAGCGCTTGAATCTCTCTAGATATTATTTGGAGCAAAAACCCCTATCTGAAGATTGGGGCGTTTGTGCCGGGCCTTCTGGGGATTTCTGATCCCAAACAATACATTCTATGCCTCAGATGTTTCCCGGAGTGTTTTGGGTGCAAAAAGGGCGTTCCACGGGAGCACAACGGGCATGTTGAATTTCAACGAATTTAATGCCATGCGGACCATGCTTGTCTCCCGGCCCCAAACTCAAAATTTAATTACGTAATCACGTGACTCACATCTCCTCCCCAAGATCTGGGACTCTAGGCGCCCCAACGATCTCGCAATATGCGAAACAGCGGAAATGCGCAAATATGCACTTCCGCCCATGTTCCGGGTCTTAGCGGTCTGGACCGTCGAGCCAAGACATCTCTCGCTGACTCATTGATGGCCGCGAGGTCCGGTGACGTGCACAGTCCGTGCTCGCGTACTTTCTCCTGTGAACCTCAAGAACCATGTCCTGCAGTTTGTGTGCAGGAGAGGTCCTTCTAGTCGGGATAGATGCGGACGTATTTCTGCATCCTGAGCATCTAACTTTCGTTGCAACTTTCGACTCCAAACCCTCTCCCCAACCCATCAAATTACGCGAAATCTCGAACCAACTCCATTTTTGGACTCGGTTCCGCAGGTGCGATAAACGGCGGTGAATAAGCACCGCTCGCGTAGACGGAACGACGGAGCTCCGGTACGTACATGCGTTCCGTGCCAAGTCAGCGCCGTGGGTTATATCAGCTGCACCCCCGTCCGATCTCCCTCATTCCCCTCTCCTCCCCCCCACTTGCCTCTCTTTGTACAGTCGCGGGCCGATTCCGGCGTTGGCAAACGTGAATTCGGCAGTCGCTCAATCCTTCGCCGATTGATGGTTCTCCTGCTCCGCGCACCCCGCCGCCCTCGATTTCGTTGCCTTGCGCCGTTCGGGATCGGTGCCGAGGTTGCCGGGATCGCACGTGACGTGACAATCCGGTTCGTCTTCCTCTGCCTTCATCGCTGCCAGCTGCACTGGCTTTTTCAGGCGTCTTCAAACTCTTGAACTCGACTTTTATTCAATCCGGCCCTGGTCTCGTTCCTTCTCCGCGCAATTCGGCCATTCAATCGGCCTCTCGGGAGCGTGCGCCGATACTCGCTCGATCAACCTCTGGTCCTCGTCCCGCCTTCAGTCGGCTCGTATCAAGTCGCATCAAGCTCTTACTCACGCCGCACTCATTCGCGCCGACTTCGGCACCCTCTCCGCCCCTCTGCCGCTCTTTTCTTTGCACGATCGGCCTGACCGCGCGATCCTTATTCACTATCTCTCAATCGATTCTATGACTGTCGCTGCTCAGATCTCAGATCTGACTCGCCCTTCATTCACCTGGCTTCGTTTGACTTCTACTGACCTCAAGTCACCCATGCAATCCAACGACCTTCAAGTCTGGCACTTCAATCTCGGACTCAAAAACCTTTGTGATTCATTCAAAGGCATCTACTAGTCGGTTTTATTAACTACTTCTGTGCGTTCATTTCCAGCTAAATAATCTGAATCTTCACTGACTTTCCACTCTAGGTAGAGCTTATCCATGTACTAAGAGCTGCATGTTCGTTCATTTCTTACTTCATTTACTGGTTCCGAACTGACTTTGAGCCTCCAGATAAAAACTACGGACTCGTTTCCGCTGCAAGGCTTCGTTTTGCGAGCTAAGGACTTACGGTGTTTTATACAAATGACCCTCGCTTGACTAGCTTTGTTCTAACTTGACTGCGCGACTGACGGGCATCGAGTTTGTGACTCGGGCTGCACAACTCGGACTAGTTCTCGTTCAGTCGGCTTCAGTTGACTGCTCGAGTTACCTGACTTCTGGCGCCCTTCAATTTCGGGCTCAAAGGCCGAGTCTTCGTGCGTCCATTTTCTGCCTCATTAACCAATTTCGGACTGACTTTGCGCCCAGATAGAATGTGTTACTTACTTCTTGGGAGGTAAGTATTAATGATTGTTGAACCTCCTCGTAATTACTGACTGCCTTTCTTTGCACAGGTCAAATTGCAACGGCTCAAGGCGAGTTCACATCGACTTGATGCCCCTGGCTCGAACGCCTCAGGCTGCTCTTCATCATCCCGTTACGCTCGCAGTAAGTACTGACTTGGTTCTTCTTATTTGTTCCTTGCTCGAGCGCGCGCGCAACTCGGTGTCTCAAGTCGAGTACTGCTAATAAGCCTTCTTGTTCATTCCTACTCTCCTTACAAACCTGTCATATCGCTTCTATCACCTATCAAGTACTGACTTGCCTTTACTCGGGCGCCCATTGACTTGAGTCCGAGTTGATACTCAACTCAATTTGACCGTTGCTGATACCTTCTCAGATGAATGCATCTATAGCGACGGCCTTCTATCGCTTCTATCCCTTGGTAAGCACTGACTTTATTTCACTTTCTCAGTTTCTGCCTGTACTTGGGCGCCCATTGACTCGAGTCCGAGTTAACACTCGACCCAAGTCGCTATCTTCGCTGTCATACTGCTTCTGGTGTGCCTTCATAATCGCTGACTTCCCTTACCAAGACAGGTCAACTCTCGGCCTCAACGGGCGGCGCGGATGTATACTGGGCTTCAAAGCAAGTGCGTGTATTAGCCTCACTGCCTGGGTTTCTTTCTAATTCTGTGCATAGATGAACGAGTAGACCACTTTGAAGGCATTTCATGGCCCCGTTACGTTGTCAGTAAGTGTCTGTTTACTTTCATTCCTTCACAACTCGGACGCGCATTGACTTGAGTCCGAGTTACCCGACTCAAGTCCAAATGTCCTCGCTTCTAAGAGCCTTGTTGACTCATATACATTATCATTAACTTCCTTTATCAATACAGGTCAAATCTCAGTCATTCAACGCACAGCGCAATGTATAGTGGGTCTCAAGGCGGTGCGCAGATGAACCTATTTTGTTCAACTGGCTTTGATTCTCTTCACAGACAAATTTGTCGATACATTCGAAGGCGTTCTGTTGCGCTTTGGACGCCCCATGAAGGCTCTTTACTGCCTCGTTACGCTCAGTAAGTTCTTATTTGCTTTTACTCATTCAACTCGGGCGTTGTTGCTTGAGTCTGAGTTATCAACTCGACTCAGGGGACGTCGTCTCATTCACTTTACTTCGTGCGCGACTCGGCTTCAGTCCGAGTTGATACCGGACTAAATTTACCTTATTAACCCATATTCCAAAAACTGACTTCGACCTATACAGGCGCCAATATTCGAGTCCAACCCTCACGGTCAGTCGCACTCCGTCTGACACAGTCAGCTCGCGCTGACCCGTCTTTTTTTTTTTGGTTAGATTTCAACCTTGAACATGGGCGAGACGCTGCCTCTGCAAGTTAAGGATCCCAAAACACCGAAACTATGGTCCAGGTATGCCCCCTTTGCTTGGTAGCCTCCAACGACACTCGACATCCGACTTCGAGTCAAATGTATCTTCGCCCAACGTGAGTTTGCTCAGACAAGTCCAGCGTCGCTCTTTGATGTCTCCGAACAGATTAAAAGTATGCTATCGCCCTTGATCCTCATCGCTCTATGCTCATTGAAGGGCCCTCTAGGTACGCCGCATTTGTTATAAGAAGCCCTTAACTGACTGCCCCCTTCGTTCCGCAGTGCGCTGCCAGCGCGCCTCGGACCCGGCGCCGGCCTTCGCCTGAAGCCCGATATTCCCTCGCAAATCTTCTTAAGCTTGTCCGGACCAAGGCGTTATTCGGGCTTTCGCGCGGAGTCGCACACAGCTTGTGGTTCGTGAGCCCAACCCCTACGAGCAGACCAACGTACTTACTTACGTTCAGCTTTGCAGCCCGAGTCTCTTCATCCGCAAACTCGAGAATCACATTCTGTCCGCCAATCTTGAATCCGGCGCAGGGGCTTCTGAAACGGCGAGTCTGCTCGCTTTCTTACAATCCTGTGCTAGAGTCCTTGCAGATTACATTAGGTATCTATCGGGCAACAAAGTAAGTTATCCAAGCTTGAAGCCGTATCGCCTTACTTACTTACAAGCCACACAGTTTCCTTGAAGCCGTATCGCCTTACTTACAAGCCACACAGTGTCCAGCGGCGGCGCTCTTCCAAAAGTCCCGCGCTCAATTCCTCGAACTCGCGAGAAACAGTAAGGAATTTGCATTGCAGCGCAGGCGTACATCTGCTGACTTATGTGTTTACAGCTTTCCAGCTAGTCGACTTCGGCGCCCTCGGCTCCGCCTCCGCGCAAGCCCCGCTCGAAAAGCTCGGCGTGCTGTCCCGATACGAGGCATCCCCGCGCGCCGTCCGCGCCCGAGATCGTCCCCCGCGTTCCCGCGCGCTGCAGCCACATCCGCGCAATCGGGAGAGTCCGGCACGCGGGGACGCACCTGAGCCGACTGCGGCCGTGGCGCCGCGCGGATGTCTTAGCGGCGGGCGCGATTCGAAGCCCGGTAGGGGCGGGAGCGCAGAGAGCGGCCGGGACGCGCGCCTTCCGCGTTCGATGGCATCTGGTCTGCGGGGACGCCGTCCGACGCTCGACGCGGCGAGGGAGCGCGTAGACGCAGCCCCGGACGCAGCGGCCCGCGCGTCCTATCTTGGTACGGGTACGCGCTCGAAGGCGTCTGGCGCGCGGGGACGCGAAGCGCCTGCTCGCCGATCGGCTTGGCGCCAGCCGCAGAGCGGTGGATGTCTTGGCGACGAGCGCGGCGGGCGGGTGGCGCCCGCGGAGTCGATTCAGAGACGCCGCAGTCGGGGCGCGGGCCGGTCGTGCTCGCAGGTACGGTACAGCGCGCTCGTGCGATCGGACAGCCGCGCGCTCGTGCGGTCGGACACCCTGGCGCGCGGGGACGCTGCCCGGCGCGACGGGGCGGCGCGCGCGTTCTGCAGGGTCACGCGCTCGGTGCGTCAGGCGAGCGGGGACACCGCGCGACCCGCGGCAGCAGGCGGGCACCGGCGCGTACGTTCGAGCGCATTGGGCGGGTGCTGCCCGCGGGGCTGAGCTCAGGGCCGGGTAGCGGCCGTCCTCGCAGGGCCGGCGCAGGCGGGGGACGTGGCGAGGTGGGCGAATCCGCGCGGGGATGTCTTGGCGGCGGCGGCGGCGGCGGGCGTGGGGCGAGGTCGAGCTGGCGCAGGTTGCGCGTGGGGCGGGCGGTTCACGCAGGGCACGCGCCGCTGGGCTCGCCGGAATGGACCCGAGGGCCGTGCGTAGCGTACACGAGGGCTGCAAGTCAGCCAGTCAGTAAGTAAGAAACAGACTTAGTTAGCGTACGTACCAGTCTGGGAGTGGCGCGTTCGAGACGGGAGACGGAGAGAGCGGGCGACGTCGAGCGGGGCCCGCCGCCCGCCATCGATGGAGCGACGCGGGCGGCTCGAGCGTGCCACGTGCGAATCGCGAGCGGCTGCGGCGGGCGGGAGCGCTGTGGACGCGGGCGGGGTGTCTTGGCTGCTGCAGCGGCGGGCGTGGGGCGGCTTCGGTTGCGCATGGGGCGACGCTCAGAGTCAGAGCGCCGCGCGCGAGGCCGGGGGGTCTGAGATCGCGATAAGTACGACGGAAAGGGACTGTACGTACCAGACTTGGAGCGGTGGACGCGTGTTCTCGAGCACGGCGGCGGGCGGCGGGGGCGGCGCGGGCACGGGGTGCTGTCGAGCCGCTGTCGATGTCCGCGCCGACGCCCACGGTGCGCAGGCGAGGGGCCACGTCAGCGGGGCAAGCGACCCGCGGATTCGCGGACGCAGTGCTCCCGACGGCGAGGGCTGTGAGGACTCGAGGCCTTGAGGACGGGAGGCGGGCAGTGGTGCGTCGGCGGTGGTGTGGAACGAGGGAGCAGGCGGCGTGCTCGACGGAGAGTCGTTGAGCGCGAGCATTGGTGGTCGTGGTGGTCGTGATGGTAGGTGCAGCAAGCGTGCGAGAAAGGGTTAAGGAACCCTGACTAGTGTTATAGAGGAGAACGGCTGGCTGCGATCTTGCCTGTGGCTATGATCCTGGGCTCCTTGCACGCCAGAGGTCATCGCGGGTCGGGAAGGCAAGGGCACTGCCACCGGAGTGCCGGACCGCTTCATGTCAATCGCAAATATCGCGGATATATTTCTTTGGAAAGTCTCCCTGATTCAAAAATATTGTTGGTCGATCGCGCAGCAGTGCTCCGTTCGGAAACCTGCACAGAGATATTGTTGAAGCCCCCCACGAGATAAGTATTACTACATGTCCATCCATCACACCCGCCCATAACCCCCCTCCGCAAGGAAGCCCTTCATGTGCCGTACGATCGCCTCCAGGCCCACGAGCCACCGCCCCAGCTCCGCCTCAAACTTCCCCGCCTCGCCGCCCTGCGAGATCTGCGCGAAGAAATGGTCGCGGCGCGGCACAGCGCGGATCGCGAGCTGCGTTTGGCACGTTGCATGTTAATTACATGAGTCGTCGCGGGGCTCCGACGCCGGGGGACGCACGGTGACGACGGAGCGCACGACGAAGGTGTGGTGGGGGCGCAGCACGGCGTCGTACGCGCGGCGGAAGCACACGTGCAGCGCGCAGCGCGGCTCGGCCTGCGTCGTCTGCAGCGCGAGGCAGGTGAACGCCAGCCCGCTGCGGGCGCTCTATCAATGAACCTCGCACGAAGCTTGAACGAACGAGGGAACATACCGAACGAGCCGGACGAGACACTGTGTCCCGTGCTTCGCCCCTTGCGTCTGTTCGTGTTCGTGGCGCACGAGGTCCTCGCGGGTACCAGAGTCGCCCGGTGCCGCGTCGAAGCGCTCGCGCACCCCCTAATTCAAGGTCATCCAAGAACGGATTATGGAGGTATAGCGAGTCGCCGCACCGCGATGTTGCTCCTGATGTCCGCCTGCACGAATCCAAACACGCCGGCCCCCAAGAGATCTGCAACGATATAACAATCCCCGGCGAGTCACGATTGCGGGCACAGGGCATACCGAACATGGCGACCAGCCCGTCGGACGCGAGGAGGAAGGCTGCCGTTGCGACGCCCGTTTCTGCGATAGGCACGTCGGCGAAGGACTGCGAGATGCCACTCGTGCTCAGGCTTGCGCGGGATCGAGGTCTGTCGCACGCACTTTCACCGTCTCGAAATGCGGGGCCATGTGCGGCGGACGGCGGGGGAATGGCTGGAGAGGTCAAAGGTGGGTCTTTAGCTCGGAGAAGGACGGTGGAGGCGTGCTTCAGGGCATGCGTGGACGTCGAGGATGAGATGCCGTCAATGCTTGCGTAATAATATTATGCGTATACTGATTACAGGTAGCACGTGCTACCAACCACTGGGCACGGTGTCCTCACGCAAAGGCGTCCGTCGCCAAGGCAGACTCCGTCGCCCCGAGTACCCAGCTATATGCCTTTTCTGCGCGCACGGACCTCAAGGAACAAATAGTGCACGCTGGGTCACGGGAAATAATCGCGGTTTTTCGCTCGGCGCAAGGCCGTTTTCCCGGGACTTGGGCGCTAAGGTAGTCTAAGTCTACTCGAATGAGCTTACAGCTAATCAAGTCAGTAAATTGGAGTCGTTTGACTCTACTCAGTCAGAAACTCAAGGGCGGGCCACCTACGTCGGGGCGGCCTTTCCGTTGATTCAGACCGTGCTGGCAGACTGGATGCACCTCTATCACGTCGTCTTGCGCTGAAAAACGCGTCAGGCGCGCCGTTAACACAACGAGACCATACCTGGAGTCGGCGCGCAGCGCCGCACCGAAAAAAACGCGCAATTGGCGCAGTATTCGGCGGTGGAAGACGTGTCAGACACGTCGAACATAGAGGCTACCAATTCGGTCGCAGAGGGCCCGAGAGCGCGCATCTGGGGGCAGAAAACCACATCAGACAAGCTTAGAATGAGATAGAATATAGGATACACCGTACCTGTAGGCCCGCTCGCGGGACCCCGATATGTTGTGTCGGCGGAACTCGCCCGAGAAGCCCGAACGCCGCGTAGCGGCGCGATCTGGCGCGTTTTTAGGCCTCAGAGACGCGTCGGAATGGGGTTTGAAAGGGTCGGAGTGCCGGAGTTTCCACCGCGCTCGCGAGACGCAAATACATCGCGTCGGCGCAATGGACCAAACTGAAAGACACATGAAACACGCCACAAATGATATCAAACACGTAGAACACCGTACCTGAAGGCCTGAAGGTCCGCTCGCGGGAACACGATATATCGTGTCGGAGCATGAGCCGAGAAGCCCGAGCCCTGTTAAGCAAGCCGGCGCGAAGCGCCGGAAGGAAAAAATGGCGGGGTTGGTGGTGATGCGCTGATGTACATGTCAGAGACGATGCTGCAAAAGACATAGATAACATGAGGACAGACCTGGTTATAACCCCGCTCGCGGGACGGCGATCTGTTGTCTCGGAGCTATGGGGTATGGGGACAGATTTGGCAGTGATTTGAGGCGAAGATGCACCGGAGATTTGACCTCGCTCGCGGGAACGCGAAATATCGTGTCGGCGCATTAGGCCGAGAAGCCCGAGCCCTAGTTAGCGAGCCGGCGCGAAGCGCCGAGAGGGAAAATCGGCAAAATGGGGGTCGCGCAGCTCGCTCTGGATGATAGATACATCAGATGCAATGCGGACGATGATATAGGACTGGGACATTACCGAGGACAACGATGGCGTACATCGCGGTCTACTGCAGGCATGAGAATACAGTTCTTGCAAGAGAAAATAGAAATACCGGGCGCTGAGCCTACGCTCGCGGGACGACGATACGTCGTCTCGGAGCTAGGGATAGAACGGCGGCGTGGAGCACCCGAAAAGAAAATGACCCAAAGCGGGCACATCAGAAATGATGCGCTCGAGCTGATGTATGCAGGCAGCGCACGGGGAGGATATAAAAATCAGCGGACATACACCGCTCGCGGGACGGCGATACGTCGTCTCGGCGCAATTAGGCCGAGAAGCCCGAGGGTGACACAGGGAGGCGGCGCGGAGCCCCGGGAAGAAAAAATTGGCATGTCAGGTGCACGCGAGCTGATAGACACGTCAATGAATGTTCTGCTGGCAGTGTAGAAGGAGAGCGGACCCCCCCGCTCGCGGGACGACGATCTGTCGTCTCGGAGCTATGGGGGGTGGGGACAGATGGGATGGCGGCGCGAAGCGCCAGGAAGAAAACAAAATGCACGTGGAGGATATAGAAAGAGGACGCACCGCTCGCGGGAACACGAAATACCGTGTCGGAGCACGTGGGCCGAGATGCCCGAGGCACTGGCGGCAGCGCGCCTCCATTGCGGTGAGCGTCGAAGCGGCGCGGAGACGGCGGGGCGCCGACGTTGGTGAGTGTCGCACCGGCGTGTGCTTGCCGACAACGAAGATTCGTGACGCGGGCCTGCAAAACACTGTCAAAAGAGCAGAAAAAGCGCCCGAGAACAGGTGTAACTGACGTCTAGATGCCCTCGGCGGACGAGAACATGTTGCGGCGGGCGTCGGGCAGATTGGGTGTGGGCTGAGAGCAGCGGTGTTGACGTTGGGAGCTGCGCATGTGAAGGGGGAGGGAAAGAGACAATGGGGGCTCGGATCCAGACGCCGCATACGTGGCAGCGGAATGGAAGCTGTGAATCAGCATTTCGTAACGAGAATATACGCGCAATGGGTGATCCGAGGGCATCCGAAACTCGCCTGAATGATTTTTTCCCATTCCCGCTGAGTATGGGTCCTGTGGTTCAACTGCGTGTGGGCACTGTGTGAGGCACAGACGCCAGCGCGGGAGTGCAAGGAGCTCGCTGGATACATCTGAGGGATTAATCCAAGACCCCCGGGTCAAGGATGATGCCCGCGCAACCGGTATGCCGTAGATGTTCCTGGGCGGCCATGATCGGAGGTGGGCTCAGCTAGCCGCTACTGCGGCGGCTAATGGCGGTGACACCTCATATGGTACGGAGAGTATTGCATTACTGTGGTGGATTTAGTCTAGTGGTTGTTGTCCACTGGAATCTCCCCGGCATCGCCGTGCCATTTTGAAAAGTTTTTGTTTATTTTCGTCGATAATTAATATTTTTGTCCCGTACTCTGCTGCCGGTAGCAAAATTAGCGGCTGTCAAAGCTTGAATTTTGCGCCCCTCAAAGATTTTTTTGACCCCGAAATTTCCTTTTGATTTTGCATTTTCAAGGCGGCGGCACGCACTACGTTTGCGGCCCAAAAAGGCAATTGCTGGAATGGGCCCTGCGACTCAAGCAAATATTGGTCGAATATGCCGGATAATTGTCGGAGGTGACACACTACGGCATCGGTATGCTTTATCCGGAGCAACTTCGGTGCGATTCAGCGCTTGAATCTCTCTAGATATTATTTGGAGCAAAAACCCCTATCTGAAGATTGGGGCGTTTGTGCCGGGCCTTCTGGGGATTTCTGATCCCAAACAATACATTCTATGCCTCAGATGTTTCCCGGAGTGTTTTGGGTGCAAAAAGGGCGTTCCACGGGAGCACAACGGGCATGTTGAATTTCAACGAATTTAATGCCATGCGGACCATGCTTGTCTCCCGGCCCCAAACTCAAAATTTAATTACGTAATCACGTGACTCACATCTCCTCCCCAAGATCTGGGACTCTAGGCGCCCCAACGATCTCGCAATATGCGAAACAGCGGAAATGCGCAAATATGCACTTCCGCCCATGTTCCGGGTCTTAGCGGTCTGGACCGTCGAGCCAAGACATCTCTCGCTGACTCATTGATGGCCGCGAGGTCCGGTGACGTGCACAGTCCGTGCTCGCGTACTTTCTCCTGTGAACCTCAAGAACCATGTCCTGCAGTTTGTGTGCAGGAGAGGTCCTTCTAGTCGGGATAGATGCGGACGTATTTCTGCATCCTGAGCATCTAACTTTCGTTGCAACTTTCGACTCCAAACCCTCTCCCCAACCCATCAAATTACGCGAAATCTCGAACCAACTCCATTTTTGGACTCGGTTCCGCAGGTGCGATAAACGGCGGTGAATAAGCACCGCTCGCGTAGACGGAACGACGGAGCTCCGGTACGTACATGCGTTCCGTGCCAAGTCAGCGCCGTGGGTTATATCAGCTGCACCCCCGTCCGATCTCCCTCATTCCCCTCTCCTCCCCCCCACTTGCCTCTCTTTGTACAGTCGCGGGCCGATTCCGGCGTTGGCAAACGTGAATTCGGCAGTCGCTCAATCCTTCGCCGATTGATGGTTCTCCTGCTCCGCGCACCCCGCCGCCCTCGATTTCGTTGCCTTGCGCCGTTCGGGATCGGTGCCGAGGTTGCCGGGATCGCACGTGACGTGACAATCCGGTTCGTCTTCCTCTGCCTTCATCGCTGCCAGCTGCACTGGCTTTTTCAGGCGTCTTCAAACTCTTGAACTCGACTTTTATTCAATCCGGCCCTGGTCTCGTTCCTTCTCCGCGCAATTCGGCCATTCAATCGGCCTCTCGGGAGCGTGCGCCGATACTCGCTCGATCAACCTCTGGTCCTCGTCCCGCCTTCAGTCGGCTCGTATCAAGTCGCATCAAGCTCTTACTCACGCCGCACTCATTCGCGCCGACTTCGGCACCCTCTCCGCCCCTCTGCCGCTCTTTTCTTTGCACGATCGGCCTGACCGCGCGATCCTTATTCACTATCTCTCAATCGATTCTATGACTGTCGCTGCTCAGATCTCAGATCTGACTCGCCCTTCATTCACCTGGCTTCGTTTGACTTCTACTGACCTCAAGTCACCCATGCAATCCAACGACCTTCAAGTCTGGCACTTCAATCTCGGACTCAAAAACCTTTGTGATTCATTCAAAGGCATCTACTAGTCGGTTTTATTAACTACTTCTGTGCGTTCATTTCCAGCTAAATAATCTGAATCTTCACTGACTTTCCACTCTAGGTAGAGCTTATCCATGTACTAAGAGCTGCATGTTCGTTCATTTCTTACTTCATTTACTGGTTCCGAACTGACTTTGAGCCTCCAGATAAAAACTACGGACTCGTTTCCGCTGCAAGGCTTCGTTTTGCGAGCTAAGGACTTACGGTGTTTTATACAAATGACCCTCGCTTGACTAGCTTTGTTCTAACTTGACTGCGCGACTGACGGGCATCGAGTTTGTGACTCGGGCTGCACAACTCGGACTAGTTCTCGTTCAGTCGGCTTCAGTTGACTGCTCGAGTTACCTGACTTCTGGCGCCCTTCAATTTCGGGCTCAAAGGCCGAGTCTTCGTGCGTCCATTTTCTGCCTCATTAACCAATTTCGGACTGACTTTGCGCCCAGATAGAATGTGTTACTTACTTCTTGGGAGGTAAGTATTAATGATTGTTGAACCTCCTCGTAATTACTGACTGCCTTTCTTTGCACAGGTCAAATTGCAACGGCTCAAGGCGAGTTCACATCGACTTGATGCCCCTGGCTCGAACGCCTCAGGCTGCTCTTCATCATCCCGTTACGCTC
Organism: Mycena belliarum; assembly: GCA_029282135.1. Taxonomy (NCBI): domain Eukaryota; kingdom Fungi; phylum Basidiomycota; class Agaricomycetes; order Agaricales; family Mycenaceae; genus Mycena; species Mycena belliarum. The sequence continues at coordinate 268,381 of JARJCN010000067.1, forward strand.
GCAGTAAGTACTGACTTGGTTCTTCTTATTTGTTCCTTGCTCGAGCGCGCGCGCAACTCGGTGTCTCAAGTCGAGTACTGCTAATAAGCCTTCTTGTTCATTCCTACTCTCCTTACAAACCTGTCATATCGCTTCTATCACCTATCAAGTACTGACTTGCCTTTACTCGGGCGCCCATTGACTTGAGTCCGAGTTGATACTCAACTCAATTTGACCGTTGCTGATACCTTCTCAGATGAATGCATCTATAGCGACGGCCTTCTATCGCTTCTATCCCTTGGTAAGCACTGACTTTATTTCACTTTCTCAGTTTCTGCCTGTACTTGGGCGCCCATTGACTCGAGTCCGAGTTAACACTCGACCCAAGTCGCTATCTTCGCTGTCATACTGCTTCTGGTGTGCCTTCATAATCGCTGACTTCCCTTACCAAGACAGGTGTCAGGGGAGCCCCCGCTCCGGCCCCCGTTCCGGTTCCGGTTCCGGTTCCGGCTCCGGTCTCCGCTCCGGCCCCCGACCCCGCCTTCGCTCCGACCTCCGCCCCAGTCCCCGTTCCCTCCGTCGCTCCCCCCGTCGCTCCCTCCGCCCCCGCTCGCCCGCTCCTGCGACCCCGCCGGAACTCCGGTTCCGGATACCACGTGGCCTGTGACCGCGCACGGGACCTATGCGCGTCACTCCGGTTGCTCCGATCACCCCGCGCACGTGCTACTAGTCAGTAGGTATTTTAGGCGGCTCCGGGCGTGGGAATCCTCAGACGTTCTTCTCTTCGGATTCCCCACGCCAGGTGCGCTATACTTGTACTTAGTAGCACGGCCTGTCAATTAACCTTCGGATTCCCCACGCCAGGACCCTTGACTTCTCGGGCCGCGTGGTTGCCCTTACAGCAGAAGAACGTCTTCTAGGGATTAACCGGTCAAGATTGCGAAGTTCGGCGTCGACGGCTCGGACAGCTCAGATAGCGCCCCCGCCTCACCCCATTCGAATCTTGCCCCCTCCTCCCCCCGCATCGTCGCCGACATGCCCGGCAGTACCCCCGTCGGCGCTCCCGGAGCTCCGGTTCCGGACCCGACCGCGGACGCCCGGATGTCCGCTATCGAGGCGAGCCTCGCACGCCTGACCGCCCTGGTCACCAACCTGCAACCCGCACCTGCTCCGGCCCCTGCGGCACCCGCTCCGGCCGCGAGTCCAGGCTTATTCTCGGACATCACCTCCGCGAACAAAACGGTCCTCCGACCGAACCCCCCGTTCGTCTTCGACGGCGACCGGACCCAAGGCCGCGCGTTCCTGCACGCGGTCCGGACGTACATCCGGTTGGTTCCGGAAGGCTTCCGGGACGCCTACGGGGACCCCTCCGAAGACAAGGCCATCCGGTTCGCCATGTCCTTTATGGCGAAGGACGCGGCGCAGCGCTGGGCCGAACGCCAGAGCGCCAAGGAGCCCTTCCCCTTCCTTCTCTGGGAGGACTTCGTCCGGGAGTTCCGGCTCCGGTTCATCGAGGAGAACGAGCAGGACCACGCCCTGCACAAGCTCGAGTCCCGTGCGTACCACATGGGCAACCGCGACATCTACCGGTACACCGACGACTTCGAGGACCTCGTCGACCTCGCCGGCTTCGAAGACCAGCTCATCAAGGTCACGAAGTACAGGACCGGACTCGACCCGGCGATCAACCTCGCCATCACCGGGTCGAGCGACCCTCCGGACCTCGAGGACTACCCCGGCTGGCGTCTCCGGGCGTACCGCCAGTACGAGTCGATCCAGCGCTCGAAGATCGGCTCGACCGGAACGTCCGGAAGGTCCGCGCACGTCCCGAACCGTGCCCGGATGATCCCGGTTTCCCTCCCGGCCGCTCCCTCTGCCCCTCCGAGGTTCGCAGCGCCTCCGGCCCCGGCTCCAGTCCCGATGGATGTCGATCGGACACGCGCACGCGCCGCCCCCCGCCGCGGCTGCTTCCGGTGCGGCGACCCGAACCACTTCGCCCGGGACTGCACCGTTCCGGTCGACATCCGCGCGGTCGACGTGCTGGATGAGGTGATCCGGCAGCTGGACGGCGAGCTGCTGGAGGAGCTCCTGGCCCGCGTCGCAACGGGCAATGACGTCACTTCCCGCCTCCCCTCCGAAGGGCTGGCAGGCGATGACGTCATCGGGGCTGTGCCATCGGGGGATTTTCCCTTCCGCGGCGAGTGAGCAGTGCGCCCTCGTTCGCGTCCCCCAATCGTTTCGCCGTCCTGTGTAATGAGTCTGACAATATATCTCTTGCACCCGAAACGATAGACGCACCCCCCAGCCCAAACGCTCCTCCGGTCGCTCCGGTTCCGGTCGTTCCGGTTCCGGTTGCTCCGGACTCCGGAACCGCTCCGGCCCCCCCGGCAATCCCGCGTGCACCACGGAAGCCCTTGTGGGAGCGAAGGCTCCCGAAGCGCTACACCGTCGCGGCAATCCCGGCCCCCAACTCGCTGCACCTTCCGCTCGAGATCATGTCCACCGATAGCGCTGCGAAGCTTTCGACCAACGGGCTCGTGGACTGTGGCGCGACTTCCGAATTCATCGACTCGGAGTATGTTGCCGCCAACCAGTTCCCGGTCCGACGCCTCTCGCAGCCGATCCCGGTCTTCAATGTAGACGGCAGCCCCAACGAAGCCGGCTACATCCGGGATATCGCGGACGTGGTTCTCACGTACAAGGGCCACAGCGAGCGTGTCCAACTCGCGGTCACGCGCCTCGGCAAGGAGAAGCTCATCCTCGGGTATTCCTGGCTCCGGAAGCACAACCCGGAGATCAACTGGGAAACCCGGGAGGTCAAGATGAGCCGCTGCCCTGCCGGTTGCGCTACGTGCACCACCGAGGCTCGTTCCGAGCGCCGTGCGGCTCGCTCCGCCGCGCAGTTGCTCAAGCGGCTACGCTCCGGTCCGGTTCCGGCGATCTGCGTCGTAGACGTGGAGGACCGATCGGACGAGGACGAGGACGACTCCGAAGACCCTCCGGGGCCTCCGGAGAATGACTCCGAAGACTCCGGTACCGAGGACGACGACTCCCAGATCGAGGAAGGGGACCGGATATTCTATACCCGGTTCACCCCTTCCGAAGACATCCGGGCCACCGGAACCGTTTCACAGCGGTTAGCGGAGGCGTTCGCCCGGAACTCCGCGCCCCCTCCGGACTCCATTCCGGAATGGGCCCGGGAGTTCGAGGACGTCTTCAACCGGGAGTCGTTCGACTCGTTACCGGAGCGCCGGACCTGGGACCACGCTATCGAACTCGTCCCGGATTCGAAGCCCGCGAACTGTAAGGTCTACCCGATCTCTCCCCTCGAGCAGCGCGAGCTCGACGCGTTTATCGAGGAGGGATTGGCGACCGGACGGATCCGGCCTTCCAAATCCCCGATGGCGTCCCCCGTCTTCTTCGTCAAAAAGAAGGACGGAGGCCTCCGGTTCGTCCAGGACTATCGCGCGCTCAACGCGATGACCGTGAAAAACCGGTACCCGCTCCCTTTGATCAACGATCTTATTAATCGATTGAAAGGAGCCCGGTACTTCACGAAGCTGGACGTCCGGTGGGGTTTCAACAACGTCCGGATCCGCGAAGGCGACGAGTGGAAAGCCGCGTTCCGGACTAACCGGGGACTCTTCGAGCCTTTGGTGATGTACTTCGGCCTGACCAACTCCCCCGCGACCTTCCAGACAATGATGAACGACATCTTCCAAGATCTCATCTTGTCCGGGGACGTCATGATATACCTCGACGACATCCTCATCGCACATTCCGACCTCACGCGCCACCGGGAGATCGTCCGGGAGGTCCTCCGGCGGCTCCGGGAGCATAAGCTCTATTTGCGCCCGGAGAAGTGTGAGTTCGAGAAGTCGTCGATCGAATATCTCGGGGTGATTGTCTCTCACGACCACGTGGAGATGGATCCGGTCAAGGTCGCCGGAGTCGCCGCTTGGCCGGTCCCGGAGAACAAGACGGACGTGCTCCAGTTCGTCGGGTTCACGAACTTCTACCGGAGGTTCATCCGGGACTTCTCCGACATCGCCCGGCCCCTGTTCGACTTGTCGAAAAAGGGCACCGCGTGGCGTTGGAGCGAACCGGAGGCCACCGCTTTCCAGGCGCTGAAGGACGCGGTGACCACGGACCCCGTCCTGATCCTTCCGGACGAGGCCCGGCCGTACCGGCTCGAAGCGGACAGCTCCGACCGGGCTTCCGGTGCGGTTCTCTCTCAGGAGGGTCCGGACGGGAAGTGGCATCCGGTAGCGTTCTACTCCAAGAGCTTGAGTCCGGTCCAGCGCAACTACGAGATCCACGACAAGGAGATGCTCGCGATCGTCCGCGCGCTCGAGGAGTGGCGACACTTCCTCGAGGGCTCGCAGCATCCGGTGGAGATCTGGACCGATCACAAGAACCTGGAGTACTTCCGGAAGTCGCAGAACCTCAACCGGAGGCAGGCGCGGTGGTCGCTGTACCTGTCCCGGTTCGACTTCACGCTCCACCACAAGCCCGGGCGCCTGATGGGGCGACCGGACGCGCTGTCGCGTCGCCCGGACCACGGAGCGGCTCCGGACAACCAGGACGTCACCCTCCTGTCTCCGGAGCTCTTCCATGTCCGCGCGATCGAAGGTGTAGTGGTGACCGGACCGGAACGCCCGGTGCTCCGGGACATCCGGGACGCGCTCGCGCGTGGTCCGGACCTCGAGGACCCCCTCGCTATTGCCGCGCGAGAGGCCCTCAACGTCCGGGGCTCCCGGTCGCTCCGGTCCGCGGAGTGGCGTGTGGACGACGGGCTGCTCTACTTCCGCGGCAAGATCGTGGTCCCCCGGGATCACGACCTCCGACGCCGGATCTTGGAGCAGCACCACGATACCCGTGTGGCGGGGCATGCCGGCCGCTTCAAGACGTTGGAGCTTGTCTCCCGGAACTACTGGTGGCCCCAGTTGTCCCGACACGTCGGCCGGTATGTCGCGACGTGCGACTTGTGTTGTCGCACGAAGGCGCTCCGGAAGCTTCCGGTCGGTGAGTTGCACCCGACGGAGGTTCCGGAGGAGCGCTGGAGCACGGTTTCGGTGGACTTCGTCGTCGAGCTTCCGGAAGCTCACGGGTACGACGCGGTGATGGTCGTCGTCGACGCGCTCGGGAAGCGTGCGCACTTTAACGAGTGCCACACGACCCTGGACGCCGTCGGAGCTGCGCGGTTGTACTACCGGAACGTGTGGAAGCTCCACGGGACCCCGGAGAAGTACATCTCCGACCGGGGTCCGCAGTTCATCGCGGAGTTCACCCGGGAGCTGTGGCGCCTCATCGGAGTCGCTCCGGCGACCTCCACGTCGTACCACCCGCAGACCGACGGTCAGACCGAGCGCGTTAACCAGGAGATGGAGCAGTTCATCCGGCTTTTCACTAACTACAAGCAGGATGACTGGGACGAGCTCCTTCCGGCCGCCGAATTCGCCTACAACAACCACATCCACTCGTCGACGCAGCAGGTCCCGTTCATGACCGACACCGGACGGCTCCCCCGGATGGGGTTCGAGCCGAACGGGCTGCGCTCGAAGGTGGAAGCGGTTAACGAATTCCGCGACCGGATCGCCTCCGGAGTCTCCGAAGCCCGGGCGGCGCTCGTCAAGGCTAAGGAGGAGTATAAGCGGTACTACGATCGCCGGCGCACTCCGGCGCCGGAGATTAAGGTAGGCGACCGGGTCTGGCTGGACGCCTCCGACATCCAGACCACTCGCCCTTCCGCTAAGTTCGCGCACCGCCGCTTGGGGCCCTTCCGGGTGCTCCAGGTCATCGGGCGGGGCGCGTACAAGCTCGAACTCCCTCCCCGGCTCTCGCAGCTCCATCCGGTCTTTCCGGTCGTCAAGCTTGAATTGGCTCAGGACGACCCCTTCGAGGGTCGCACTGGCTATGACGAGCCTCCGCCGGTCCTCCGCGGTGCTCCGGACGCTCCGGACGCTCCGGGCGCCGCTCCGGAAGAGCCACCCGAGTGGGAAGTCGAGGCGATCGTGGACGCGAAGTACCGGTGGGGCTCGCTCTGGTATTTCGTGCAGTGGAAAGGTTATAATTCCTCTCATGATTCGTGGGTTAAACACTCCGACGTTTTCGCTCCGGAACTCGTCGCAGATTTCTACCGGAAGTACCCCGCCGCACCACGCGCCATCACGACCGCCACCTTCGACTCCCTCCCCTTCCGAGACCCCGACGTCCACGTCCGGACGATGCGTCGAGGCGCCGCATTCCAAGGGGGGGATGGTGTCAGGGGAGCCCCCGCTCCGGCCCCCGTTCCGGTTCCGGTTCCGGTTCCGGCTCCGGTCTCCGCTCCGGCCCCCGACCCCGCCTTCGCTCCGACCTCCGCCCCAGTCCCCGTTCCCTCCGTCGCTCCCCCCGTCGCTCCCTCCGCCCCCGCTCGCCCGCTCCTGCGACCCCGCCGGAACTCCGGTTCCGGATACCACGTGGCCTGTGACCGCGCACGGGACCTATGCGCGTCACTCCGGTTGCTCCGATCACCCCGCGCACGTGCTACTAGTCAGTAGGTATTTTAGGCGGCTCCGGGCGTGGGAATCCTCAGACGTTCTTCTCTTCGGATTCCCCACGCCAGGTGCGCTATACTTGTACTTAGTAGCACGGCCTGTCAATTAACCTTCGGATTCCCCACGCCAGGACCCTTGACTTCTCGGGCCGCGTGGTTGCCCTTACAAACAGGTCAACTCTCGGCCTCAACGGGCGGCGCGGATGTATACTGGGCTTCAAAGCAAGTGCGTGTATTAGCCTCACTGCCTGGGTTTCTTTCTAATTCTGTGCATAGATGAACGAGTAGACCACTTTGAAGGCATTTCATGGCCCCGTTACGTTGTCAGTAAGTGTCTGTTTACTTTCATTCCTTCACAACTCGGACGCGCATTGACTTGAGTCCGAGTTACCCGACTCAAGTCCAAATGTCCTCGCTTCTAAGAGCCTTGTTGACTCATATACATTATCATTAACTTCCTTTATCAATACAGGTCAAATCTCAGTCATTCAACGCACAGCGCAATGTATAGTGGGTCTCAAGGCGGTGCGCAGATGAACCTATTTTGTTCAACTGGCTTTGATTCTCTTCACAGACAAATTTGTCGATACATTCGAAGGCGTTCTGTTGCGCTTTGGACGCCCCATGAAGGCTCTTTACTGCCTCGTTACGCTCAGTAAGTTCTTATTTGCTTTTACTCATTCAACTCGGGCGTTGTTGCTTGAGTCTGAGTTATCAACTCGACTCAGGGGACGTCGTCTCATTCACTTTACTTCGTGCGCGACTCGGCTTCAGTCCGAGTTGATACCGGACTAAATTTACCTTATTAACCCATATTCCAAAAACTGACTTCGACCTATACAGGCGCCAATATTCGAGTCCAACCCTCACGGTCAGTCGCACTCCGTCTGACACAGTCAGCTCGCGCTGACCCGTCTTTTTTTTTTTGGTTAGATTTCAACCTTGAACATGGGCGAGACGCTGCCTCTGCAAGTTAAGGATCCCAAAACACCGAAACTATGGTCCAGGTATGCCCCCTTTGCTTGGTAGCCTCCAACGACACTCGACATCCGACTTCGAGTCAAATGTATCTTCGCCCAACGTGAGTTTGCTCAGACAAGTCCAGCGTCGCTCTTTGATGTCTCCGAACAGATTAAAAGTATGCTATCGCCCTTGATCCTCATCGCTCTATGCTCATTGAAGGGCCCTCTAGGTACGCCGCATTTGTTATAAGAAGCCCTTAACTGACTGCCCCCTTCGTTCCGCAGTGCGCTGCCAGCGCGCCTCGGACCCGGCGCCGGCCTTCGCCTGAAGCCCGATATTCCCTCGCAAATCTTCTTAAGCTTGTCCGGACCAAGGCGTTATTCGGGCTTTCGCGCGGAGTCGCACACAGCTTGTGGTTCGTGAGCCCAACCCCTACGAGCAGACCAACGTACTTACTTACGTTCAGCTTTGCAGCCCGGTCT